>JASVER010000055.1:6214543-6312666 GCA_030449065.1 Oceanodroma leucorhoa | reverse complement strand
GAGGTGGGTGTTGGTCTCCCAAGTAACTAGCGATAGGACAAGAGGAAATGGCCTCAAGTTGCGCCAAGGGAGGTTTACATTGGATATTAGGAAAAATTTCTTTAGTGAAAGAGTGATCAAGCATTGGAACAGGSTGCCCAGGGAAGTGGTGGAGTCACCATCACTGGAGGYGTTCATAAGATGTGGCACTTCAGGACATGGTTGTGTGGGCATGATGGTRTTGGGTTGACGGTTGGACTTAGTGATTTTAGAGGTCTTTTCCAACCTTAATGATTCTATGATTCTACTCTATTCTATTTATCCTGAATGTCATGGTTAAGGTTAGATTAAGTTGCTTTTTCAAAGACAGATTCAAGTTCTACTCAAAAGATTCATCTTGCCTAACTGAAATAATTTATCTCACCCTAAAATTGGTGTCTAAGATGCATAAATTTGCCTTGCAAGGTGTTGATTTCTCTCAGCTGAAGAAGCCAAGCTCAGACTTAGATCCTYATGTCTAAACATTTAAACATGTAAGCTAGATGAGAAGCCAGACCTAGGGGACTTTCAGAAAGAAAGAATTACATGGTGGCTATTTCCCATGTTGTCAATGGTGATGTTCTCTGAACTGGTTTTGTAAGACTCCATCGTAATTTGGTTGATGAAAATGTAGTAATGCAGAACCATGGCCTTCTGTGGGTGACATTAAGCATCAGTGTTGTGTTTTCCAGTGAGTTTTGGAAGAGAAATTCACCCCCACTGACTGAAATTTCCTGATAGCAGGTAGCTATCATTGAAATCTTGCCAGACTCACTGTTAGATCTCCGATCTAGTGGTGGATGTGAAAGAAAAAATATATGGACAGTATAGCAGTGGTTCTGATTCTTTGCCTCAATCATTATGTGGCCTCTATGTTTTGTGTAGTATGTCAATAACCAGATTTGTTTAATTTTAGTGTTGGGTTGTTTTAAATCTTTTTCAAGCTTSTGAGATAAAATTTAAATTTTTCCAGTTTTATCTAGAAAAGTCCATCTATTTTGATTTCACATGCAAACTTGAGTTTTCATTTTTGTGTTTAAAGGAACTTTTTCATCTTTCTTTGTTTCCCTTGTTATTCTTTTACACTGAAAGTAATAGTAAAAGGAATACAAAGATAACAGTCCCACAAATATTATTTGAAATTAGATGATATTAAAATACTTATTCTGTTAAAAAAATCAGAAAATTGAACATTGATGTGAATTTTTTTAGATTTCCAAACCAGGAGATGGTCCTGTGAGCATGAACACTTGGGAACTCTCATTTCCTATGTTTTTGTCTTTTGTGACTGATTGATGTTGAAGAAATTGAAAGCTCTGAAGGAATCTTTTCCTTCAACTTAASAACTTAAGCATGGAAGGGGTTTTGCTATTGAAAGGTGTTTCTAAGACATCTCTTGTAACCCCTTTAAGTGAAGATGGTTAGTGAACTAAAAAATGCTAGGATACATGAYGGCAGGGGTAGAGGAACACATCCATGGAGTGACTTCATAAGTCTTGCTTCCATAAGAAATCCAGTAAAGAGACTAATTTTCAACTAAAAGGRAAAAAAAAAAGGATTTCAATGAAAAAGACCCTAAGATTCACGTTACCCATTTTAAAATAACAGAGCTCATCATACCCTAGCATAAAAATGTGTCTGTRTTTTTGAAGGACTGATGTATCATCCCTGACCTTCAGGTGTTCTTGACCCCAGAACTGTCCTTCCTTCTGTTTTACAAAGCTGAAATTACATGTTGTATTAGAACCCAGGATGACTACACCCCAGATTGACCACCCAATGACTACACCAGGATGACCACCCCAAATGGTGGTGAARCTCTGGAACAGGTTGCCCAGAGAGGTGGTAGATGCCCCATCCCTGGGAACATTCAAGGTCAGGYTGGACGGGGCTCTGRGCAACCTRATCTAGTTGAAGATGTCCCTGSCCAYKGCAGRGGGGTTAGACTAGATGACCTTTAAAGGTCCCTTCCAACCCAAACTATTCTATGATTCTATGATTCTATGACTTTTTATCTGAGGAAGCCTCGGAAGACCTGGTTTTCAACCTGTTCCCAGCCACAGAGAGACTAGCAGACCTAGCCACATATCTGCCTTGACCCCAGGGATAGCAGAGGGAAACCTCACAGTGGGTTAGAGGCATGCAGGTTCACTTATGTCTTCCTGAATCTCCCAAATAGAACATCATCTGTACCAGGGAGTCTGTGTATGTACTGCAGCCAAAGGGAGTGGAGGTTCCTTGCTGCAAGTCTTTATTTTATTCTCTCAGTGYCTCTTTACTCTCACCAGCTTGCCCTGAGGCTGTTAACTAGTTTCCCTCCCATCACTGAGGTAGCCTAATTGAATGACAAATTTTAAGTAGATTGGRCTATTGCAGCAATGCATTGAGTTGATTGGTGGAACTGCAGAAAGCTCCTTCTGTTGCCATCACATTTATGCCAAAGTTGAGCAGCATTAAATAATTCTATTCTCCATTTTGTAAAATGATACCATTCTTAGTTTTTTCTGTAAAATATTGCCAAAGCTACCTGAAGTGTGTATAACTGAATGTACACACAATGTGTCATGTGTTTGTAATACCTGAAATAAAGTATGCATACATATATATATATTTACATTGCAAGGTAATAGATGGTAGATGGATAATGGGATTCTGCGGTCTCTAGTGTATAGACCACTGAAATAGTGAAGCCATCTCTTTCTTTTCTCCTTCTGCCCCAATCCCTTTGGTCACCATCACCCCCCTGCAGTCCAGTGATCTAAAAAACAAGGACTGGYGGTGACAAAGCATCAGAGGGAGGCTAAAATCCGTGTGGCATGTGACATAGAGAAAAGGTCACATTGCCCTGCATCAGCCCTCTCTTAAGTCAAGTTAATTAATGGTTCTTTTTTTTTCTAATTCAACTGGATGGGCCTCCAGGCAAAGTGCTATTTGTAACAGCACCACATTCTGAGTCACCCAGCCTGATGCTGRCTATGCCCCTGCATGTCCCCATGCTTCAGGCCAGGAGGCATCAGCTCAGCCCTCCTCTCACTTTTCAGGTGTGCGGATTGCTCCCAAGTCACCTGGCAAAGGGTGATAATGAGCCTGATCTAGGTGGCTTTCCATAGAAAATCCAAATGCTAGCATAAGCACCATGGAGCAAAGCAGACAGGAGATGCAAAGAAAGTCTCAAATGAGAGGCCACAATAATTTCAGTCTTCTCTGTTGTGGATGCACGATGGACTCCTGTCCACAGCAGCAAAAGAGCCAGAACACCTAAAGAGGGAGGGAGATTGAAACACATGGCCAAGATGTGTCCATGGTCCTTGTGAGGGCAGCTCTCMGGCTGGGCAGCAGTACCCGCCTCTCTCATCAGCTCTGCCTCCACCTCGGCTGGGAGATGTGCTCCTGCCCTGTCCCTTGTGTGCTTCTGCACACATGTATGTCAGCTGAGGTGATGTTCGTGACACTGGACCTGCTTGGGGTCCTACCGAGAGGGCTGACCTCGTGTTTCTGCTATTCTTGCTCTCTGCAAGAACACAGCCTTGGCCCATGCTTCTGACTCCTGCTGGCATTTATGTCTGCTGTGGATCAGCCCTGTCTGTCTCTGAGCCTGTGCTCAGAGTAAACGTTTCTGTGCACACCGGGCTGTATGGTTAAAAGAAACAGCAAGATGTTTTACTGAGGTTCACAGTTCTCAGCCAAGGCAAAGGCAGACAACAGATTGTTCTGTCCAAAAACCGCTGGCAGACTCCTGGTGCTGTAGCCACTCCTCATCTCATCCTACTCTTGCTTCTGTATTTGCTCAGCGTGTCTGTAACAAGGATTTCCGCAACTAGTTTGTTTTTGTGAGGCTTTATGCACACACATTTCACCCACTGTTTCTCAGAGCATCTTGATTAGAGGGATGCCCATGCATGATGAGTTGAGGAAGGGGCTTACTTGATGGCATCAYGCATCAGACTATTTCCCACAGTTACATGAACCCATAACCTCACTGAACTCAAAGATTGTGAYTGACTATTGAAGACCAGAGTTGCGTCCAGCTGCATCAACCCAGAGAGACACTAGCTGAGTAAAGACAGGAAATTATTCCCAGGTTTGCTCCTGTGGTGACTCCAACCCTCCCAACCCCATCCTCCCTGTATTAATTAAGCTGCAGTGGCTAGGCATGTCTCTCTTCAGCTGCTGTCAATCTATTGCTCATTTCCAGCAGGGAGATAACAGCTAGGACGTGACTAGATCGTCCTTATCTTCTCTTCCACTCAAGTTTGGAGCCTGTTCTTGCGACAAACAGAAGGCAGACAGCAACAACTTTGTTTCCTGCCTCGCTAATGAGGGTTTTAATAATCACCTCAGATTGTTTTTCTCCACTTAAAATATTTTTCTAGTGCAAGAAAACGTYGGCTCCAGCCTTGTAAACTGCTGAGTGAACAGTAATAATTTATTTGCAACAAGTACACAACAAATTAAAAAGATCTAAGTGTGAAAAAATTCAGCAACATCCAACAATGCCAGAAGGCCAAATATTTCAAACAACGTCCGCTTGGTCTTTGCCTCTGGGTGTGAACAGTTGTCTTGAAGGGGCCTAGAATTAATACTGGCTGCAGGTTTCCCTGTTCATTTCCTTCGGCCCGAGATACCTCTCTAACTGACGTGGCCTGTGCCATCTCTTAAATTTTGCAGGTAATTCTGTGCTCACAACAACACTCTGCAGGGGCAGATGTTAACATGGACAGGGGCTCTGCCCATGCTAAARTAAATAAAGCAGTGCCAGGCCACAGACACAGAAACACAATCCTCTGCTCTGCAAAAATGGTTACAACAGCCCCTGGCATGCTTTTGTCCTGGGCCAATTAACGGTCTCCCAAACGATTCTTGGGTGCAGTTTGGGAGTTAACGTGTGCCAAGGAACATTCCCAGTTGGTCTGTTGGATGAATCTATCCTGTTTTGAAAGCTGAGTTTAATAGATGAATGTAGCCAGACCATGTCAGTTGGCCTCAGTGTCTGGGAATACTCCTGGGCACATTTAATTTACTAGTGAAGATGTAGCCAGAATGTCTCTTCAGGACCATTCATTACTTATATATCTGTGTTGAAGTCAATGTTTTTTGCACTAGTCTGATTGTATCCCACTGCCTCTGGTTTTAAAGCTCTTATTTTTTCTTTTGGCTGCTGTAGCTGATCTGGGACGTGATCTGCTGTCTTCATAAATCTGCGCTGTGTCGGTTTACTCGTTCTTCAAAGATGCTCAGATTCCAAGAGCTGCTGGGGTTTTTTTGCACTCTGAGGTGATTAAGCAACTCTGATTACAGTCAATTAAAAGTCATCCTTTCTCTTTTGCAGCCCATGTGTTAAATTTTTTTAACAGCTTTTTGTTCTTTTCTGCCTTTTTAGTTTCTCTCTGATATGTTTAGATAGTCGGCACAGTCATTGCTGACTCCATATGAGTATGGATAGTTGGTTAGGAAAAGTCTGCTGGTGGCCACCTCATTTTTAACTCTACCAGTGCCTCCTATGCTCCTGAGCTCTTGGAGTGGGATATTTCTCGTAGGAACAGTGGGGAGCATGGTGGTACTGCTTTGCACATTGTGGCTGCAAAGWCCTCAAACCTTCTGACTACCTTTGTACTGGTAAACTGCAAAGCACCAGAGCCAATTTTATGGCCTTAGGGTCAACTTTCAGTGTGGCCACATGCATAATTATTGAACTCCCTTATCCTCCAGATCAGACTGGTTGCACCCAAACTGGAATGGTTGCAGACCACGCTAACCCTCAGACAGCTCCTAGACACTGTTTTGATCACTGTTAGTTGACCTAGACAAAAAAACATGCCAAACATTGTTCTAGGAATGTAAAATATGTGTGACTGAGTACCGGGGCTAAGGCATAAGCCTTCACAAGTGTAGGCATAGCCTCAGTGTACCTCTTTTTATGGCTGATGGAAAACTTCTGTGTCCCACTGTGTCCCAGAAGATAGAGTTGAACCTGAAAAATGTATGGTTAAAGCTTCTGAGAATTTTCAGCATGGGCAGCATGTCTAACATGCCATCCCTACCCCAGCCCCGGATGACGAAATGTCTCTGTGGCAGTTCAGACATTTATTCTGTTTGTATTTTTCTGTCCTCTGTGAAGGAAAGAAATCTAACCCACCAAAATCTCAGACATTGTTGTTCCTGGCTGCAATGTTCATAGCTAGGTTCTGAGATGCTCTGTCCCTCTTCAATCCCCATTGGCATCACTAAGGTTGAGTGATTCCCCCCCTCCTATGGGAGAGGTTTGGTGTCTGGGAGTAGAAGGACTCTGAAAGGTTACAGTTTACCTCAAATCCTTCCTATTGATCTCTCAGATATGGAATAAAAGCAAGAGCATTAACTAAAAAAACACCTGAGGAAGCAAAAGAAAGGGCTGAGTGATGCCTTCCTGTTCTTACAGTGATTTCTGTTGGTTAGGGCAAGGAGGAGACAGATTTGSGGGGTACAGGAGATGCTTGGAAAGTCTTCATAATAGTAGTTTTCACTGATGCTACTTGCTCATATTATATGTAAAGGTAGAACCAGAACTATCCTGGTTAACAACATATTCTATGCAGAGACTTCTTGCATAAAGTGGAGTGTCTTTACAGTTCTTGTAAACCTCTTTTCACTAGTTATTAAGCAGACAGAATTAATATCTCAGTTTTGGTGTTTATTCCCAAATTTGCTGTGTATGGTTTGGGATTACCTGAAAAAATAGTAATCATCAGGGCTTGAATTATATGAAGAATCTGATTATTACACCAGACTGTAGCTGTCAGGTACTAGGAAACCTTTGTTCCCAGCAGTGAGAGAAGGTGAAACACCAGCCTGGATTTGAAGGCTGAACCTGGTGTAGGTACACCCTCAGCTCCCCGTARGGCTCAGTTCCTAAATGGTAAAGCTCTCTTTCTTTTCCTGCTCTCTTTCAACTCTAAGCCATCTGAGGAGTTGCTCACTGTCAGCTTTTTCCAAGCATATCAAAGGGGAGTCCTATCTCCATAGATYCCTGACCATAACACTTTCCAGGCAGATAATCTTAATCCATTTTTGCTCCAGTCCAGCRCTGTCAGTTTGCACAGATCAGCAGAATGATCACTAAATGGTCATGTAAACACTGTTATGGTTAACCACAGTGTACTAATCTCCCCTGATCGTCCTATTCGGTACCAAGATGGGTGGTAAGGCCTGGAGTTAAAATGTGGTTGTGGTGCCTCAGAGAWGCGGTGCAGGCTTTGATGGTACAGATCTGATCAACGTCCATATGCCCCTTAGATGTCTGCTGGATGCTTGTGCAAAGGTCAGGTGTCTTTAGTGCTCTCCCAGAAGGTTTTTAATGGAGTGAGCTGCTAGCTTTTATCCTTTCTCATAATTTTATGAGGCAGAATCCCCCCTCCCCCAGGCAAGCAGCCAGCCTGCCACTAGCTATTCGCTTTAAAATCATGATGAAGCTTGAAATAAAACACAGCCATGGACTGAACCCACTAACCCTCAGTCCAAAGGTATTAAGGCTGCTGGCTGATACAGAAAATATCTAGTTCTTGGAAATGTTTTGCTTCTAGCACCCTGGATGATTAGGAAGACAGGACTAGGAGAAAAAGATAATGATTCCGTATTTGCTGTGGAAATGGCAAGTGCAATTAGAATTGCCAACTGAGTTGTGATCAAAATTCTGATTAATTACTTACCGCTATTTCACAGAGAAGAAATTAGTGCGTATCTAATTGGCGTTACTGAAATGTATTCCGTGCCTCACTTGCATAAATTAAATGTAAAGAACAAATCTATTGCGCGTGTATGAGAGAGAGAGAGGGCACAAAAAAGAATGTATGATACTGGGCAAAATCCTCGGGCAATGTAAATCAGGACTGCTCYGATGAAGTCTCTGGATGGTGAGGCTTGGACCCGGGATGCTAAAAGAGGTACTTTGATTTGGGTGTTTACTGAGGGTCTGTGCTATATAAAAAGAGGAGGTCAGACTAGAGGGTCACAGCAGCCTTTCTTCTAGTCTTATCAAATCTCACTCTATCAAAACCAGTCACAGCAGTATCAAATCCTATTTTCAGCTCATGATGCCATGGCACCAACCCCCACCATACCATCAGAGACTTCCTATCGTATGATTTTTGTTTGCTTATTTATTTCAATTTCAGCTGTGCACATGCTCTAGGCACATATACAATAATGGCAATTACACATTGTACAAAGCACATCAATAATTTTAGTATGAAAGAGAAAGAAAATGCAGAGCTATGATTCCAGTGCTTTAATCGGCAGGACCACATTATGTCAATGAAGCGAGGACACGGAGGACTGATTAGATAAATTCCCCCTTGCAGTTCCAGCACCCGGCATTGAAGTGCCCACCATGTTCTGAAAATGAAATGTATGCATTAAAAATGTATCTGCATTTATTTTCCCTCTGGTGTCTTTCTGTTTTTTCTAACAAACAGAATCTTATGGAAAAGAAAAGAAAAAACATCCCTAGATGGGAGCTTTGGCAGTGCATTTGTTCTCTATAAAGAAGTCAACTTGATACCTTGGAGGAGAGGGCTGTCAATGTCAGTGGGCATTAGATGAGCCTCCTCCTCCCTACTGCCCCTCAATTAACTTTTATTCTCCAAGCAGAAATGGGAGAAAGATTGCAGAAGTGGTGAAGTAAACAGACCCTCTCATTTTGCTAATCTGTGGAATTTATTCTTGCCTTGAAAGAGGTTATTTTCCTAAGCAGGGGCCTAATTCTGCTGGCATACTGTAGGTGTAGCTGTTCCGAATTTAAAGGGTCACACAAATACCCCCTCAAAGTTGCAATGAAATCAAGCAGCTGTATTAATTGCCTTGCAGTGCCTTGCCATTATCCTTGCTTTTCCTTGCCTTTTTCCTATCCTCATTACAGTGGCATGGAAGTATATATTCTAGCCATAAAATATTCTTTTTTCTTTCTTATCCTTTTCATAATGAACTGGTGTCCCACCTCACACAAATATTTCACTTCTGCCCACTTGAGTCTAAAAGGGCACAGCCATCACCAGGCAGCTGTAATGTTCTTTCTGTTCCTCTCTTCCTATCTCTGCCTCTCTTATCGCTATGATCTTCTTTTCTCTGTCTCCCTCCCCCTCCAGACAGCTTTATTAAATTCAGGTCTCTACTTCCGAGGCCTCTGTGTCTGAGCTCCAGTTCCATGCGAGCCACCAAGAGCAAAAGAAAAAAAAAAGTCAAGATTCCCTTATGTTCCTCCTCCCCTCAATGTCCTTGGCAGCACAGGGATCCTTTCCACAGCACATCCTTCTGGTTGGGTAGTCAGGTTACAGACTGCAGTGCTGCCAGAATTATTAACCCTTTTTGGACCTCAGGGAAACATAATGCGCAAGAAAATGTGAATTCATTTTTGACAACCGACAACACGTGCTTGACATAACGTACCACTCCTTTGGGCAGGATTTGGGTTGGAAAGTGAGATCTCTGCTGAAAGCTCTTCCCCAGGGAAATTATACATAAACAGAATTCCTGTGGCTTTCATGGAGAGAGATTATAGCCCAGATGTCTTGATGAGCAAACACAAATTTAGAACTGGGTTGGACCAACTTTCTACCTGCTGGATTAGTCTTAGTACTTAGTACTTAGTGTACACGGACTCTGGAATGAGCCTCTCCATACTATGGGATACAAACATGACCTACAAGACTGCAGCCTGGTGTCCCCTACGATTGCCAGGTGAGGATGCGAGAACTGAGCAAACACTGCCAGACGGGCTCTTCGTAGGCTCTTCAAACTGGCTTGGCTCTCCATGGCACTTTGGGAGCCGAGAGGTGCTCTCTGATGTGCCAAACGGGCCAAAAGGCCCATGCAGGTTCCTGCTGAGAGCCTGCCACTTAAGCTTTTCAATTGGTATGCCCAGAAAACGAAATTTATTCTGATATTATTGATGCCATGGAATAAAGAAGTAAAAATCGTGCTTGTGCTCATCTTACGTATCTGTCTGGCAATGCTGGTGTTATACCAAAAAAACAGACCCAAAATTGTCCATACAGGCAACTCTCTTCATAAAAGTTAAATAATATAAACTCTTATGTGTGAAGGGCATTCTTTAAATACCAGCAGGATGCCTGACCTAAACGGCCTTTGGGAATCTATATTGCTCTGCCTATCTTAACTCTGTTTCAGTGCCCTTTTTTTCACCGGTGCTAAAGCACTAAAAAGTCTTAAAGAAACAAATCTGCTTAATGCACCTGTCTGGTTTCCTGTGCACAGCTATTGTATTCCCACATGATAGCTTTGAATAAAATTTTGTAACAATTGAATATTTGTATGCTTAACCACATATTCACGGCAATGATAAATAAATACATAGTAACCCAACACTAAGAGTCTCAAAAATGTTATTGACAATCATGTTTTAGGCCTTGAGCATAAGGTAAGTGCCCTCAATAACATTTTTTTTTTTTTTTTCACAACAATCTGGAGGATGAAATCATTGCCCCATGTAGGAATGCAGCTTTATAATTTTATTGTCAGATAGGGTCAAAACATCAGCTGTTTTATATTGGCCTGAGCATCAAGCTGTCATCAAATAGACCACCTGAGGAAGTGGCCTGCTGGGAATGCATTTTAACCATCCAAACAGARACATCCAAACCTTTGCAAGCTCAGCCACCAGAAATTACAGGGAAAAGCAGAGAACAAATGGGCTTTGGTTTTAGTCCCTTCAAGCACCATACGATGGGCTGTTACTTCTCTTTGCTGTTTCCCATTGCAGGCTGGGATGTTTTCAGACTAAACAAGTCCCCGTAACCTGAAACCCAGCCATCATTTATGGAAGTACCCTGTGCAGCATGGTTAATAAATAAAAGGTTAAGAAAAATAAAAAGACAACCTTTCTGCTATTAGCAAAAGACTCTTCAAAGCTATTCTTTTGCTCTGGGCTTTTACAATAATAAGCTGAAAAAATACATTAGAGAGCAGACTCCTTTCTAGCCACTTCATATTTCATTTTGCCTCTCACTTGTCTATTTATTTTCACATCTTTCCTGATTACTTCTCAATTGTAGAAAGACAACATTAGGCACAATGAGTTTTAAATATACTCCCTGGCCAAAATAACTCCAAGGGCTGTCTGAAATTTCACACGGCTCACTAGTAAGTCTGGAATAAAATGCAAAGGGAGTGATGCCTACTAGTTAGAGCAGGACAGTCAGGACTGCGCGGGTGCTTGCAGTGCTCCACCAATGTAGTTATTCTTTTTCTCCATGGGCACCATACCACACAACCAGGATCAGTGTGACTTTGAGTTCATTCACGTTTATATGAAGGCRAAGAACACTATCTGGTAGAGTACAAGAGATGCTCCAGCTCCAAACCTGTTCTTTCCCTGTTAGAGCTGTCCAGAAGACTTTGATGGGACAAGGAACAGGCCTTGGACTGCCTAGAACAAGCACACCTGAGCATAACAACTATTTGCAAAAGTAAGCCTCAAAGCTTCTTCAAACCATTTTGTATGAAGTTAGGTACGAGAGTGTTGTTAGGATCAAAGATCTTCTTCAAGTAATTTTCAACCCTGGCCACTTCTCTGGACATACCCTAAACTGGGAGTTTTGTCCCAGTAAACATATAAAAGCCTAAAATGTAGATACACTATGATTTGTGACAAAGCCCTCAGAAGCCTGATCTAACTTTGTAGTTAGCCTTGCTTTGAGCAAGAGGTTGAAATAAATGACATCCAGAAATCTCTTCTGACCTATTTTTTCCTAAGATTTGATGTAGGCATGGTATTTTAGGACTATGCCTGCAGACACATTTGATTTTCTTGGAGGTGGTGTTTGAAATCAGTCTCCTTCCATCCCTGCACCCATGTTGGTTTCAGAGGTTAGAAATTAGTTTTATAGGCTCTCATGTTTGCTCAGATGTCTCTTTTGCAATAAAATCTCTATTTCTCTGCTTTCCAAGGTATTTTGCTCGGTGCCCCCTCCGTTTCCTATGTGAGCTGTACTGCTCAGGAGCAGAGCGCGCCCTGGTCTGCAGGGTGACTGCACCAGGCTACCAGTGCTACTGTGAGGTGGGAATATTTGGATCCAGAGGCTTAGCCATTGTAGCAACAAAAGCCAAATGCAGAATTTGCTCGGTTTCAGGGTGTTTCCAAAAAAATTGTTTGCATCCTGTTTAGGTCTCTGTCAGGGATGGGGTGATTTCTTTATTATTTTTTAGATTAACATGATAGTGGCTTCATCTTCCTTCTTTCTGTCTTTCCCTTTGTTCGTAACTGGAGAAGACGGTTACTTTAGAGGTGTGTATAGAGCTACCATTTCCCACTTATTCCAGAACAGGAACACCTATTACTCTAGCTGTTCTGCAAGCCTCATTAGTTACATCATTAGGAGTTGGACTCATTTCACCTAACTTCAGCTGTCCAAATACAGGCCTTCAGTCCCAACTAGCTGTCTAGTTTCCCATATAGCCAGTAGAGACAGATGATACCTCCAGAAATGATACAATCCATCCAAGGGAAAGCAGGAATGAATGACCCTCTAAAAGTCTCTCTCTCTCTTCTCTAATGATTATTGTCTAAATGAACAGCTTAGACTAGACAATTAGCTTAGACTAGATGCTTAACATTTGGGCAGCTAAAATTAATGTGATGAATCCCATTCTATGTCCTCAGATAATGACTCTAGCCTTTGTATCTCAAATTTTAGCTCTTCAATATATTTTCATAGGTGTTCAGATTCTGCGCTATGCTTTCAGATTAATTTCGACTTCTAAGGCTTAAAATACTTGCCTCCCATTACTGTTCATTGTCATAAATATGTCATGGCATAATATAGCTATCATCTGTACCTGTAATGAAATCCTTCTGCTTTAAGATTCAACTCCATAGCCCATACAGGACTAATATTGCTGAAAATCACCCTAATAATGTTACTCTTGTGCTTGCGTACCTTTCTGTCATGAGCACAGGCTCTAGGACTGTGCCTTCAGCCAAGGCAGGTACAAATAAGACTTTAACATTTTTTATAGCTTATCAGGGCAAAGATAGAAGAAAGAAAGAAAGGAAGAAAGAAAGAAAGGAAGAAAGAAATTAGAGATAAGACTGCTGATAAAAAGATATTGGAGGCATTGGGCAGGATGGGGAGAGAGCTCAAGAAGTCACCTCTCCCATATGTTTGCTCCAAAGCAGTACCTGTACTTACACTGCACCCAGGAGAAATGAATGTAACCTGCTAAAAAACTCTTCAACCATGTTCCACCAGGTTCCTAATCAGATGGTTTCAAGATCTTGCTATTTTATTTTATTTTATTACTAGAAAGATGTTTTTTTATTTTTTAACCTAAATCTCCCTGCTTAAAATATTAATACCTTTTTTTTTGTTCTCTCCACATTGAACGTGGGAAACCAGCCTTCCTTCCTTCCTTCGTGATCATTTTTATGAAGCTTCTATAAAGTAATTATACTCCTTTAATATACTAATTGAAACGTCTGCAGCCTTTCTGGGCTGAACTTGAAATATGTTTGTTTAAATGGTATATCTGGGAAAAAAAGGCTTTTCAGTAAAACAGTTTTACAGAAAAATTTTATATGGTCTAAAATTATAATTTCTCAGGTAAAGCTGAAAACTAAGTAAAATTTTGCTATTTAGTCTAAATGTTTGATTCGTTAATGAACACAAAAAGGGAAAATTATTTTAGTGGAAATAGAATCATAGAATCATAGAATCATCTAGGTTGGAAAAGACCCTTAAGATCAAGTCCAACCATTAACCTAGCACTACCAAGTCCACCACTAAACCATGTCCTTAAGCACAACGTCTACACGTCTTTTAAATACCTCCAGCGATGGTGACTCCACCACTTCCCTGGGCAGCCTCTTCCAATGCYTGACTACCCTTTCGGTGAAGAAATTTTTCCTTATATCCAATCTAAACCTCMCCTGGCGCAACTTGAGGCCATTTCCTCTCATCCTATCACTTGTTACTTGGAAGAAGAGACCAACACCCRCCTCYCTACAGCCTCCTTTCAGGTAGTTGTAGAGAGCGATAAGGTCTCCCCTCAGCCTCCTCTTCTCCAGGCTAAACMMCCCCAGCTCCCTCAGCCGCTCCTCATAGGACTTGTGCTCTAGACCCTGAGCTCTGTGCTCTGTGCTAAGCTCTGTTCTGTCCTCTACTTCACCTATGTCTTATAAAAATAATTGTAATTTTTAAGCTTAATTGTAACCCAAATAATTCCAAAATCTGCAGGTATTTGGTGTTTTCCTTCTGTCCCACTTCTAATGGAAAATAGTTCAGTCTCTGCCAGTCTGTTCCCAGGACCAAAGAACTGTTCTCATTGGGAAGAAATGATAATAATAATAGTAAAGTGGAGTTCCTTGCAAATTTTATTTTAAGGCAGTTCATTTTATCCCCTAACTTTATTTTTGCAGAAGAAAAGGATGATTTGTCTTTGCAGTGACTGCAGGCCAAGGAGGGAAAGAGAAGCTGAGAACCTTCCCGTCCATAACAAAACCTGGCAGCGATGGTCTTAATAAAGTTCAAGTTTATTTGACTAATTCTTTCACCACTTGTCAGAGAACATACTTTTGTTTGCGGTAACAAACTGAGCTCTTTCCTCCCCCATTTCTCCAGTGAGTAGCACAAGCACTTGTGTGGAGCACACATTACCGCTAACCGTTATGATGTTTGCTGTCAAACTCATTTATTTATGCAACTGCTGTGGAAAGGCCTGGGGCCCATAAGCAGCCCTGAAAGATTTCAGAGCCCTGGTGTGGGGTCATGAAAGGGAAAGTGAGGGGGAGGGCGAAGCCTCCGCTGGTTATGAGAAAGGAACTGACACAGGAAATGGTCACATATGGCACAGATTTATTGTGTCCGGGACTTCCCATTCAAAACTCATTATATCCACAGCTCAGAGCAGTGCATGGCACGGCCACATTCATTTTTAGGTCTGGCATCTGATGAAATTGCTGTTCTGTTTTCGGGTGGCAGCGGTAGTTTTATCATTCCTTGGCCGGAGAGACGGTGACTGGAACCGCATCGGCAAAGGCTCTGCCGTGCGCTGCCCCTCACCTTTACGTTGAGCCTGGGGTATCAATTTGACTAAAGCGTCAGTCAACAGGGTTGCTGGTCAGGAGGAGAGAGAAATCCTTCTGGGCTTCAAATACACCTAAAGGAAACCAGGATTATCTTAAGGGAAAACATAACGGCAAAAGCYGTGGTAGGACATGAGAAACAAATTGATACTTGCAGAATAGCATGTTTTTTCAAAGGTGAAATAATTTGGACCAAAGGATGGTTCTCTTTGCATTTTTCTCTTTTAATCATCTTTCCTCAGAGACAGAATCCCTCTCACACCCAGCTATTTGGTCTTTGAATGATGGTTAGTGAATTCAAGAGGGTTGTGGAATAGTTTATTTATATTCTCTGCTTCATGAGAMCATCTAAAAACTCTAGTCAGGGCCCTGGGTCCTATTTTGCTAGGTGCTGTACAAAAAGCCATTATTTCTACTCCTTARCTATGTATTGACGGATCCTTCAAGCCCTCAGGAAGGCTATGAAGACCCAAATCACCTCTCCTGTGCTGTCCTGTGAGGGTTCACTCTGTCCTGTTCACTCCAGTCTCATGCCACACTTGCGATTGCATTACAGTGGGGTTTAAGGTAATGACTCCTGCAACATCWTTTTTCTTCTTCATTCAGGGTTACAATTTAAGGGTGCTTAACTTACAGCACTTTTAGGGACTTTCTGAAAATGCACAGAATCACGAAGTATAGATCAATTATGCTGTTTAGTCCTTTTTGTCTCCATGCACGATATAATGTCAGGTAATGCTTCTTTTGTCACCATATTGGTTCTATTCCCTAAATAAGCATTATGGGGAAATTTATGTTTCCAGAATGGCTAAAATGACTGAAGTTCCCTAATCATTAATGATAATGCAGACAAAAATTTTCACTAGTTGTGTCTTTCTGATTAAGTTTAATAAAATAATGGACAATCTGCTCTGGGCCAGTGCTGACAATAGTAAGAATGGACCCAATGTCTACTGAGTCAAGCAATGCTAGGGGGTGGGCACTGGAGCTTCCYGGTCACTCCTGCTACATCAGCAGAACAGCTCCAAGCCCAGTTTGGTCCCAGGCAACCCAGCAGTGTYCAAGACAATTCCTGGGCACTTTCCAGAAATTAACACAAGTCAGGAGCCARTCCAAAAGGGCAGTTTGGAGGTGGCCACCATCTTTTGAAGGGTCAGTGACTTTAATACTATTGGAGTGCCATGCCAGCTGGCCTCAGGGACAAGGAACTGGCCTTGGCACTGGTTACTTTATTAGTTTTGATGCACGCAATGTTGTAGCTGCTCAGTTCTAGCCTAGTCTTCTGGCACAGACAGCCAAGGTATTTCTACRTGTGGTCACCTTGCGGTGGCAGCATGGCATTTGAGAACTTCCATGGCACTATAAGTAACATCCCTTGATTCAACCATGACACAAGGCCTGGGATGGGCAACCTCAGTAAAGGGCACTTCAGATTTACTGACCCACCTCCTTTGAGAGGGCTCAAGATATATTCTCCTGGCTAGGTTATTCTCCTCCCCAGCTTTTCRCAGTTTTGTGAGACAGGTTTGATATTTTCTCTCAAACACAAAGACCAAAGATGGTCTCTCTGACTCAAGAGGTTCCTGACCTGTAAATCACTGAAAGCTTGGGGAGCATTTTGGGTGAACATTGCTATATGCATGCCTTGTTCCCATGCTCTTTCTAGATGACTCTTTCTGATCACTGTTGGAGAGCATCCGGGCCTAGATGGGTTTCTGGTATCTCTTCGTAAGACTTRATTTGTGTACTTATGCTTTAAGGCCAAGAATGACTTATTGCCACAGTCTCTGGGAACTGGAAAACTTTGCAATTTTTTTGTTCATAACTTGTAAAGAAATACTATCATCTGTAACATACGTGCCTTACCTCTTAGGCATGGAGGAGCTCTGGAGGGTTGGTGCTAGCATAAAAGTATATAACCRTATGAAAGATGCAAATAATGCTTGATTTCATAGTGAATAAATACTAGAAATGTGTGTGGCCATATAAATGCATGCAAACAATGAATGCAAGAACAAATATTTCATGTACTACTCCTGTTTTTCCATGGATTTGTATATGAAAGGGGAAGGCCGAGGCAGATCCTGTTGYGTGTAACAAGGGTGAGCTTACGCTACAGTTTTTCCTTTCAGTGGGAGCATTAATAACTGTTTTTCCTCTACTTGGGCACCTACTTTTACAAAACTCTCTTTGAGTCCACAAATGTGACTGAAATTGGCCAGGGGGTTCAAAGTTTTTATGGAGGAACGATAAACAGGAGAGCATAAAAACCCACACAGTGTGATCTTATGAGACTCATTTCCTTCTAAAATCATTTTCTTTAAAATAAAGAATTAACAACCTGAAGCAGTCACTCCGTTTTTATTCACACGGTCCCTGCTATGAGTATATATTTGTGTGTGTGTATCTCACACACGTACGTACACAAATACACGAGCAAGCACACACGCCACCATACATTCCTATGCGTGCATTCCCAACACACACCTTGCGAGAAACCCGCCACAAATAAGTTACTTGGCATTGCATATCTGTGTGTTTATCCCCCACGGGAASACCGGAAAACTCAATTGAGTGATATCCCTAATTTACAGTCAGTGGGATTTCTAAAAATGATGGGAGATGCCTTGTCTCAGCATCCGCTGAAGTTGACGGGCTTGTTTTCACTTACCTACATAAAGATTTACAAGATYGGCGTCTGCAGAGCCATCGCTTTCAAAGGATGAGTGCGTAGGCACGAGGACCYTGTGCCAGGGATTACACAGGAGAACTGGGGCCAAAATTATTTACGGGGAACATCTGAACTCAAGAAACAYAGAAAACCTTTTGTATAGCAAAAACAACTGACCTCAGAATAATTTACCTTTGCTAGATTTCCAAGGTCCTATTGCTGGGCCCTTTTTTTTTTTTTTTACTTCACATTTGAATGTCAGCAGGTCAAAAGGAACAGTTAATGCTGATGAATATTTCCCCCTCAGCAAAGATATGTGCTGGTCAGCCCAAGGCCAATGAATCGCAATTTCTAAACAGTGTCCCATTTATCTCTCCCCTCCCCCTTCCTCCCCTACTAGATTTTATATTTTTGTAACTATAATTGTAGTTAAATTAGAAATAACTGACGGGCAAATCCAGTCAGATGGAAAGAAAATTGCAGGAGATTTATTTTATTTTGATAAAAAACTGACGTCGCCTTTTGTTTTTGTCAAAAAACGACTATATTTTTCCTTCTACCATGAATTGTGAAATCTATCACGAAATGGGTAAAAATTATTGAAGGAAATGGTGGTGTTAACCTGAAGGGGAAAATCATTAATGTTGATGTATTTCATTCAATTTTAAATGTAGAATTTATTTTATTTTATTTTATTTATTTGGCGTTGGGGAACTARGGAAAAGGCAGGAGACTTGCAAAGGACTCTATGTGCCTTTAAGTCAAAACATCTATTTTAAAAATACTCTTCCCTCCTTTCCTCCTGCTCCATTTTTCTAAATAAAGGATATGAGATGTTGTTGTTGKTGGTGTTTTTTTTCCTAAGCAAAGAGGACCCCCTTGGCGCAYTTTTCTTTTCAAATGTGAAATGAGGTGGAAAATCCTCATTTCACGACAGGAAGGACAAATATTGACACAAAGTTAATATTTGTCAGGAGCCCTAGAAGCAACCTGAGTGCTAGAATCTCATATAGATATATATGTTTGTGTGTCTATGTGTGTGTGTGCATGTATATAATTAAATAATAAACTTGACTTGGTGATAGACGAGTCTGGGGAAAGCAAAGTCTGCTCTCTAAGGCTGAGGAAACAGCTGGAAAGGGTGGACACATACCCTTTCCACATATTATTTCTCTCTCTTTCGTGAACGGGGTGGGACACTCACATGGCACACGTGCCCATACGAGCACCCAACACACACACGCCTTCTTCCTCTGCTCCGGTGCACGCAGCTCCTGGTGTGACGTTCAGCCTTATCCGTGCACACATTGCTACAGATATGGACATCTTCTCCATCTTTCCCACCCATTTGTAGGGTCTCCAGTTGACTTGCACTCACCGGGTTTCTCTTTCTTTTTTCCCCATTTTTCCCCCCCCTCTCACACACATGTGTGTGCAAACACACACACACGTACAAATGTAACCTGTTTAATCTAATTTCACCCATTGCGGGGGGATGCTTTTGGAATTTATCACTGTTATTGTTCATCRCCAATGTAAACAGCACATGTCAGCTCAATATTCAGTGGTCACTCAGTATTTATTAAGTCCTGTCCACTCTGGCCTTTTTTAGAGGAAAGCCCCGGGGCAGATTAGCTGCTGGCCCTGACACGCCGCGTCACTTATCTATTCGCATTGATTATGAGAGTCAGCTGTGGCCAGGACTCACTTTTTCCTTCTCCTCTCAGACCCCTCTTACAAGCACCCCTGCTTGGATTTTCATGAGGAAATAATCAGATTAGGGCTTCAGCGGCGAGTTCATATGGAGTTCTCTTTCTCCGATGTGCTACTAACTAAATAAACGTGTTTTGTGGTAAATTGTAAATGACATTATGATTACTAAGGCCAGCATGGGTTTCATTTAAAAGTGATCGAAATTGCAGGCTGCAGAAATTGTGACTGGCAGATAAGGCCATTTGGAAGGAGACAAGCAACAATACGTGTGCGTGCATGGGCGGGTGCGTGTGCGTGTGTACAGGAAACCAAGCGAACCCACTTTGCAAGGCAGGCAGGGCAAAGGAAAGTCCTGGGAAATCACAAAATATCAGCGAATCCCATTTGTAGACAAGAGAAATATCACCAGGGGGAGATGGGGGGGTTCCGGGAGAGCAGACGATGAGATCTGTCAGCCTTTGTGGGCTGGCTGCCTGCTGCAGGGTGCATCCTCCCAGCTCTCCAGGACGACACCGAATGGCTTTGAGTGCAGCCTTTCCACTCCTGCTTCTGAACGGAGTCRCTGCTCCCTCTCCCTTTGCCCCCAGCACACGCCGACAGCAAAATACTTACGCTGATAAAGCAAAAAAAAAAAAAAGAGAAAGGCAAGGAAAAGGGAATGAAAATGGTAAGCTGGTGTCTAAAAATAGGGGCTTCTGCACAGATCTTATCTGACTTGGACCTCATCCCTGAACAAAGCTTGACATTTATGTAATTTCATTGCTTTCCTTGGTGACGTGCAGAGCGAGAGCTCATTCTGGGAAACGCTTGCAGACCTGGGTAGTGGTCTGCACATGAGGAATCCCCTTGAAATAAATCATAGGTAAGTGTCCACAGGATCCGGGCATTGAGATGTAGCTATAAGCAGAGCCCAGACTGATTTCTCATAGTTCGTTTCTTTTCCAGGAGTMTGTTATTTCCTTCTAGCAGTGAGTTTCAGTTACAATATCTCCTTGATAAGGGGAATGCCCTTTTATTCATCCAAAGCTTTGTGACTCTCAYGGATGTTGCCGTCCCTTTCTTTTTATCATCAATGCCAGGCATTGCTGATCTGCATGCACGTCCCCGAAGCTGCTGAATGAGGAAGCAGAGTTAGTTTAGACATTGGCCGTGCCTTGCCTAACACGTTCGTGAGCACAGCTAACTGGGGAAGGAGCAGGCTCGGGGAGGGAAGGAGGATTTACAGCTGGCTACAGCAGCAAATTCCTCCTTTGATTTTATTTTGAAGAGAGGAAGGAAAAACAGAAACACACGTCTTTTCCTAAGATGCTCCAGGCAGAAATGTTTATGTTTTTGGTGCCCGTATCTGAACTCATTTACTTTTATTCTCTCTTTATAATCAGTGATGATCTCATCATTACAGCCTGAGGCACAATTTCTCTCATCTTAAAGTAGAGACCTATATTTGGTCAGATGGAGCATACCCTAACTCAGAAGACTCTATGGATTACATCTCGTCTGTATAGATCCTTCCATAAAAGGATCCTCTTGACTTGTCTCCACAGACACTTGGGATGGGATTCAGTGGCAAATTCTGACATACATGGAAGTGTCTTAGCTCCTTTTATGTTCAGTGAAAGAATGCCTAAAGTGTTACCTAAAGTGGCTTTTGYACTCCCATGGATCATGTGTTACATCTACAGATGTTGTAGCTATGCAAAGAAGTCCAGGTGACATTAGGTACTTGTGTTTAAGTGAAAGGACCCTCTGGTCAGTAAAATTAGAGGATTGTAAAGGCAATCCAGCTGACAACACAGAGGTATTTTAGGGTGAACTTCATTGCTTTCTAAACTGCTTTGTCTGTATTGATGGCTGGGGAATTGGGAGTGTTTCAGTTACCGTAAATGTGTGTCTAGTGTAACTTCAGGTGCTCTGGCGTATCCCACCAGGCCTCCAGCTGCTACCTTTGAAGCTCATAGGTCTTCTGTAGACCCTGTGCCACATGCCTCAGATATCTCGGGGCATCCCATGAGATACTAGATGCCTGCCTGTGGGCAAATGATTTAAACTCCAGGTCTCCACTGACTGCAGTGGGAGCTTAGACACTTGGAGCAGACATAAGGGTCTGCTATTTGTAGGTGTCTGAATCTGGTGCTTTCTTCTAGGTCTAAAACTCGGTTGGGTGGCTCACCACTGGATTAAATTAATGATGTTCTGGTCCTTTCTATTTTTTTTTGTTTGAGATACAATCCCTGTGGGTGGGATGAGAGGTCTTTGTGTACAGTTAAATTATCTTTCCAAAGAATTGCAGTCATGCCCTGATTTGTCACCCTGCTACAGGCTTAGTACCAGGAGAATGTAAAAGACATAAGGACATAGGTACATAGTGGTGGATCAGACCAAAGGTCCATCCAACGTGCCTGCTCTTTCAACAGTGGCCATAATTTGATATCTAGAAAGAACAAGGCAAGTCTATATGGTACTTCTCTGTCATTCATTAGCAGTCTTCAACCAATTTTCAGCTCAAGGACATCTTGAAGTAGATGTGGTTTCTACCTATTTAATAYCCCTTAGTGTCCAGGCTTCTCTTAAAACTAGTAAAATTTTAGCACCAACAAAAGTGACTTTGAGCACTGAATGGGAACATAAGCAGCTATACCACAAACCGTTGAGATGATGCCTGCAACGATTCATTTTTTTTTTTTTTCTCCCTATCTCCCTTTATTCTCTTCCAGGAATTTACAGAGATGACAGCAAGTGTATCTTCAAGCCTTCAGTACAAGGCTACTTCTGCAAACAGGCAGRTCACGCACTTGTCATCCTAGAAAACTTGGACCCCATTACGGTCAGCCAGAGGCTGTTTCCAGTGGTAGCAATGACTGGCAGCTTTATGGACACCTTCAGTGATGTGACRTCGCATGCACCGTGTTATCCTGCAGAACATCGTTCTACTTTCTTTTCTGTGTTGCCATCCGCCAAACTTGCCACAATTTGCTTCCCAGACCTACCACCTCCRACTTTCAGACTGTACCTCCTCAGTGGCCAAAATGCAACCAGACTGCCCCTTGCTATATTCTACAATGAACCACTCAGCCTTCGTGTTTTCATTCAAGGGAAATATGTCCCTCCAACCCCATCTTCTTTCTCACTGAAAGAAGGTGCAGGAGCCAATTACTTTAGCTTTGAGGACAATCTTCTCCATGTTCTCCTGCATGAGAAGGAACCTGTAGAAATAGTTGCTGGTCTTTCCCTTCTTGTGGCTTTCACCGTMACTGAGGTTGTTGGGGAAGAGGGTGAAGCAAGTACAATACGTCGATTAGCTAATTTCTTGAAGGTTGATCATGTCCAAGTCAGAGTAGTCCAGCATGTGCTGGGAGGTGAAAGCATGTTGAAGGTAATCTCAGCCAATGCTAGCAAAAAGAAATATCACTGCCCTAACATGGCATTTTGCACAGCCTTTCATAGCAGGTCTGGCTCACAGAAGGGGAAAGGACCAGTGAGTACCCAACCTCTGCAGCCATCTGATGTGGCTGGTCCATCAAGAGTGCTCATCATTGAACTTGGTGATCCACCAGGCCATCCAAGAAGTGAGTTGACAAGTGATAGCTTAAAGAGTTTGGCCAGAACAATTATCAACACTCATCAGACTGGAGACCTTCAGAGAAGCCTCGGCTTGCCGCTTGATACCTTAATGGTGACTCAGCCTGCCTTACTGTTTCCAGCAGAAGCAAACAATAGGTAAGTATCAGATGCAGTACCAGCAGATACTGATTTAAGTTTAGTGAGGAAATTTCACCACTTCACCTGCTTATTAAGATAGGGAGTAAGCTTTCCATTGACTGAAATATGACTAAACATGGTGAAACACATTATAAAGTTTCCATGGCAGAGCTATGCCCAAGTACTAGCTGGATTCCTGAGTGTGAATTACCATGTTATTCTGCTGGTGCYCATGGATCTCTGTAGTGCAGAGGTGTCCATGACGCTTTAAACCAGGAACAGAGTTCCAGGATATTTGCCTTCAAACTATAAAGTATTGGGTAAAGTCAATATTTTTAAAGAAGTTGAGASAACAATAACTCTTAAATTATAAACAATTAAATCTACAAATATTTATAAATTGAGGTAGCACCTGAGAAGTGTTATGAAAGACGGGTTGTTGCCTTAACTAACTTGCAGGTCTAAACCTAGCTTCATATACTTTTAAACTTTAAGGCCAGAAAGGACTGTTTAATCTTCTACTTCAATCTCCTGTATGACATAGGCCAGTGCTATTCACTTTGATACCTCAGCATTGACCTTTCTTTTTGGCTAAAATACTTATTCTAGAAAACCATCTGGTCTTGAAGATACAAGAGCTGGACATATCCAATACTACCTGAATGAGTGTCTAGATGTTGGATGCTATCCCTGTTTTTGCTGTCACAAGTACTCGCCCACTTTCTCTTGCCAGCCTCTCTGTCTCCAGCTTCCCRTGAAAGTCTCTTGTTCTTTCCTTCACTGTTACATCAGTGAGTTTCTGGGCATTGACTCTTCCTCCTCCTCCAGATACCTCCAGAGTAATCAAATCACTTAGCTGTCTGCTTTATAATAAATTGAAAGGTTTGAGTTCTGGAGAGTGTTTCTTTCCTTGTCTGTCTCTGTTTTCTGAATCCTTTTTGAAGTGTGTATGTCTGAAAAGCCAACAGTTTTCCTCTGTATCAGTGCCACACACAAAAGTGGTACTAAATCCCATTTTCTACTGACAGAATTCAATGATCCCATTAGCCCATTTTTTTCCACGGAAATAGGAGAGCTCGTGATCCTCTGCTTGTTCACTGTATTTGCTAATTCCTTTTCAGTTCTAGCTTTCCAGAACCAAATCCATCCAGTTTGTTTGCCCAAATCCAACACACCACATGGTCTAGGTGCCCATGTTTGACTGTTCTCTCCATAATGTATCACCAGCCCACCAACCCTTCTGTGCATTTTATGTTTATATTTGTTTCTTGACATAGATAAAGCATCAGGCCAGCAGTTGATTTTGGCAGAACAACACAGGACACCCCTTTACTTTATAATGCTTTCCCAATGGGAGCTACCTTTTGAGCTCTGTCTGTTACCTAGTTCTTGGTCTGTTTTGTACATACTAGTTTTTTATTGATGTTCTATACCAAGACTCATTTTTTGAAGGTCATATTTTTCCTCTCCTCCACAGCAACAAACAACCCTTTCTGTCCCTCCTTCCTCTGTCCCTGTCTTGCTCTTTTCAGCCTCTTGCAGCCAAGTTTTGCATGGCCCAGATGGCAGCCCTTATCTGCAGAGAAAGTTGTGAGGATCAAGGCTGGGAAGGGAGCAGACAGCAGTGTATTTCAGCCTCAGATCCTGAATCTGTATTAAAAGCATATGGGAAATATGAAAAAGGTAATATCCCATCTGTTTTTAATAGGGGACATGGGATTTGATGTTTGGCAACCTTATTGTGTACTCTCTTGATATTGCATAATGTTATTTTTTGATGTTGTGCACTGCAGAGCCTTACCCAAGTATAAGTATATTCCATCTATGCAAGAAAGAAATTGGATTTATCTAAGACTTACTTTCTCTAATTAATACCATATCCTCTAACATTTACCACTGACCCCTGTACCATCCTGATGTCTGTTGGCTGCTAGTGATACAAACTACTATCTACTATTCGCACGCTTAACTTTTCTACTAGGCRCTGTGTGGCTTGTGGTAGTGAAGCACCCACAGTAAGGTGAAGAAACCACTGGTTGGTGACCATAGGAATCTTTGTTTTGTTTTGTAGTTTGGTTTTGGCTTGTTGGTTTTGGGTTTGTTTTTTTTTTTTTGAAGTGGTGTTATATTAAGCAGACTAGGAAATTATTATTTGCAAGATCAAACCTTAAATCAGGGCCAAACTCCAAAAAGATATACACAATATTTTTTATCAGCAGAACTAACATCACTATTGTCAGTGAGGGTATTTGTGTTATGATGTAGGATACTACAAAATGGGACAGCAAAAAAATGTTATAGGAAGTTTTACAGCCTGTGATAAGAAATGTTATCCTGTCTTTACGCCATCCCAAGACATGCYGCAGCCTGCAGAGTGTGACAGGTATGGGACCCCCCGTTCAGTGTGTCCATTATTGATGATCAGAACAAAAGGAGCAACAATAGCYACACTGTGGGAAAGGAACAAGATATAGATTTTTTAAAGTTCACCAGAACCCTATTAAATGCCTATAGGTTCCTGAATGCATCRGTGTAACATGACGGCGGGGGAAGCAGAGATCACTTAAAGGAGGGGACCATCCTCTTCTGTGTGCTGGGGAAGAAACCTTGCGGCAGCCTTTTTTCAGGCACAAATGACATCATCTCGGGCACAAATGACACTGGGGACTGCTCTGCTAGCGGAGGTTTGCCTTCCCGTGTGTGCATGCTCTGTGGAACCAGCCYGAGCAGCGAGGATCAGGACAGGTGCCTAGGAAGGAGGCTGTTTTATTACAGGGACAAGAGCAGTGCTAGCTTGAGGCCGTAGATTCACTGTCTCAGCAGGGGAAGACCTGGGACATATATTCAAGAGAGTACTAACATCGCCAGATCATAGGACCAGCTCAGAGCTCCTCCACCCTTAGCTGCTTGGGCTCCTCCGCAGTGTTATTTATTGCTTCCCATCAGTCACAGCTTTTCTGGAATTACTCATGGCTGACATTTCTGATGCAATAAGGCCACAGATAACTTGTGAAATGAAATCAGGGTTTTCCTGTTGGGACATGTAGTATCCCCACTGTCTATCTGTCTCTCTTTAGGCAGTACATGCTAGCACAGGCAAGGATAATGGGGCTGGGATTACAAGTCAGGCTAAGTATTCCTGTGTATTTTTCTGTGGAAGGAAAAGAGAAATATTTTCACCCCTGAGTCATGCAAAATCCAATCAGGCTGTCAGATGTAGGCAGAACCTGCACTCCTGCCGGGCCAGTCTCCCTGCACTTTCAGGCTTGATGTTCCTATTGCATCAAGGCAACAACAAAAAGATCCTTGATCAGCAGAGTCTGGGTGTTCATCTTTGCAGCYCAGGACAGTGAGGCTGAAGGGAGCCTTGTGGTTGGGTAGCTAGGCAGTAAATCTGTATATCACATTGCCAAGCCTTTATAAAAATGACTTGTCTGTTATGATTTGAAATGCTTTTTTACATGATTTTAATTTACCTCCTTTGGTAGGGTCACTTCAAGCACCGCTCATTGGTTTATCAAAGACAGACAGAGGTGATTGCTATGACTGCTATATTCTTGCACAGCTGGAGAATCAGAGAGATGACTATCACATAGTTTTATCTTCCTGTGAATGTCTGTGTATTAATATATACTGCAATGTATTTACAGATAGAAATCTCTGTTTCGCAAAGTTTGCCTAATATCAATATAAATATAAAAGTGAAAGAACAAGTGAGCACAACAGCGAATGTGGTGTATGCGTTTGTGCAGGTGCCTTTAYACAAAATCAGAAATATAAAGCTGGACAGTCCTCCAGAAGCCATTTAGTCCATATCCCCACAMTAGAGCAGGATACTTTGCTCCTTCTTGATGGACCTTTAACCTGCTACAAACTGAAATTTGCAAGCATTAATCTTTCTTTTTTGAGTTAGGTTTGGGGTAGCATGTGAAAAACTGTGTGTGTGCAGGAAATAACGGTATTTGAGACTCACAGCAAGCAATAAAAGTGAAGCAAATTATCAAAGAACTGCTCATTCAGACAGCAATACCCATGCAGAGGACTAAATGAGAAATTACAACTAATTTGCTATGTCACTTGACATATACGCAGGCAGGCAGGGTTAGAARTCCAAACTAGATTAATTCTGACACATCCTAACCCCAAAGTGCTTGGGTTTGGCAACCTTCATGCAGGTTTCAGGCAGGCTGCTGTATGGAATTGCACAGGGTTTTAAAAAAGGGAGATGASAACTTTTTTCTTGTGTAGGGATCCAACTTTTCCTCCAGTGAGTAGGTAAAGGCAGGATGTTAAAAATCATGTCCTCAGAGCTGCAGCTATTGCAGCACTTGAGGCTCTGTCAAGGTTTTATGAGCCACATACCCCTGAAGTAAAGATGTGGTAAAGATGATACTCAGGGGCTTAAACCGTAAGCTTAAAAATCTCCTTAAAATTCAGGTTACATAATTTTAAGTCAGGTGTTCATAGGGACACTGTAGAGGGTATATTCTTGAGCGGCCATGTGCCACACTCTGTTTGTTGATGTACAAAAAAGACAAACCCAGTTCAAGTAGATACAGGGAAGGACATTTAAGATGATCATGGAAATTGAGTTTATTTTAAGATGTAAGGAATAAAAGAGCTTGGTTTGTTTAACTTGGCAAAGCAAGGCTGAGGGGACATATCATCCTATCTGTGAAAATATGTTGGAAAAGTAAATACCAGAGAGGAAGCGCTAGACACTAATGGACAATGACAGCACAGGAACAAACAGGTGTAAAGTATCAAGAGGTAAATTTGCATTTAAAAATAGAAGAAGGTTCCTCCTCAGAGAATAAACGGGAAGAACCTGCCAATAGAACTGGAAGAAGACCATTTCCCATTCGACACCAGTCTATTTTCCTGATTTTTTTCCCCCCACATGGCCAAAGCAATATTCTGATTTTTTTTTTTTCTTTTTACTGGTTTGGGAATAGCTGAGACCCATTTTTGACCAACATCTCATTTAGCAGTCTAGTAAAACTATGGAAAAGTACACATGAATAAATTTACAGTGAAACCTAAAAGGTTTCTAATCAGAGGAGTGGGATTGTGTAATGGGCTATTTATAGGAGCGAGGGGATAAGAAACTTCATCAGAATAAAGTGGAGGCTAGTGTAAGTATAAACAGTTTTATGTCATATAAAACTGTGTGATCATATTTCACTTTAGGAATCGGGATGAATTTCACTATTTTGTTCTCAGTTCATAATTATTTTCAAACTGGGAAACTGGGTGGTTGCGGGATCTGTCAACAAGAGATAGATGGTCATCAAGAACACAGAGACTCATAGAGATCTTTCTGTATGGAAGATGGYGGCAACAGTGGCCTGTGTGTGAAAAGAGTTTGAGGGAAGTAATTCTGGATCCCAGAGGTGAATTTTTTTTATCAYAAAGCCTTTTGAAAATGTTTTTCTTGTGGTGGTAATTTTAACAGAAAATCCAGGAACTGAATGGGCATCGAAACTGAGCTATCAGCTTATTGGTGATGTCAGGAAGGCACAGTCATACTGGTGATGATGATGCCACACAAGGTCTCTGACTATGTAGATGTCAGACCCCAGGTCTGCTATTTTAGCATTTTTCTTTGAATTGAATTCAGAGTGGGGAAATTGAGGAGATATCTTGTGGCCCCATCCATGGTCAGTAGAGAAATTAAATTGCAGCRTAAGCAGAAATGCTTTTCATATAGGGACTGTCCTAAATAAATATAAAATACACCTTGCAGAGTAGGTATATGAGTCATTTGTGCAGGTTGAAGGCGGTACCACAATATAGATTACTGCTAATTACAATGATGTCTGTCCATAAGATTGAGCGTCTGTCTTTGGGGGGAAAAATACCCAAAGCAATCAAAGTAAGTAGTCTGMCCCTTTGTATATGATACTTGTGTGAAGCAAGTATTTCCCTTGCAAGTTTTCAAACAAATCTGCAAAATACCCTTCTAGACAACAGCCATAGAGCTTCATATTGCCACYGCAAATCAGATAATAACAGTTTTTCACCACTGCTCTCCTGGACTGGAACCCTTCTGGCAGTGTAGGAGTTAAAGGGTGTTTCACCGACTACCAATCCCCCAAGCTACATTCCCCCTCTGAGCCTTATTTTTAAACTATATTTCTGTTAGTATTTACTGTACATGGTAAACCTATCTAAAAATTTGCCAATCCCACTCAAAGGTGACATCTGTGAATTACAAGGTTCAGGCAATTAGAAGTCCTACCCCCACTGTAACCGTGGTGGAAACCACAGCTTGCTCTGGCAATGGGCTTCCAAAAACCAACCAGTTCCTCTACAGGAAGGAAGCAGGAGGTAGGAAAGATGAAAGGAGAGCAGGAGAGAACAGAGGAAGAGGAAGATAAAGAGGGGAGAAGAGACATGGGAAAAGGAGTGCTGGACTTTGCAGGTCTCTATGGGAGGAAGGAGGCATATATTGCCATATATTCCCCACACCACTGCGGGCCTTTGAAATTAAGGGGCTTGTGTTATTAAATTTAAATCTCAGTTAAAAATAAAGGGGATCAGCCCAAGAGGAGCTTTTCCCAATTCCCCGTTGTTCCCCCAGAAGTTACAGATGTTCGGACACATGCAGGAAAGCCAGGAGTGTCCCCATCATCTTTCTCGGGGACTGGAAAGAGATCTGGTCCCAGCTCTGGTACCCCAGTGCTGTCAAACAAAATCTGCTTTGCTCGTGTCACATATGGATCTGTTTTCCCCCTTAACAATTAATGGGACCTGCAGTAAAAGCACTGATTTACACGACATGTGCACGCAGCAGAGAGGAGCTGCCAGCCACGTCTCCCAGGGATCGATCCTCTCCCCAACCTGCCTTATTTAACACGTGAGCGGTGTCACCTCTATCAGCAGAGCTTGGCTGGTGTGACATTCGAGTGAGTGACGGCCGTGTCAGCTCCCAGGTCAGCCTGCTTTGCTGTCATATCGCGCTCTTGACAGCTGCTGTGCGCCGGATGGGAAAGGGAGAAAAATTCTTCAACATGCTTTGTTAGCAGGAGCCTGACGAGCAAAGGGTTAAATGGCTTTGGGTGCTGGGTCTTTGTGGGGGTGTATGCATGTATATATATGTATACGTGTATATATATATACACACGCACGCATACACCTTGGTTTGGCTGTAGGACCTCATGCCCGCAGGCCACAGTCACATTATCATCTGGAAATTGGATAACGACAGCACAATGACAAATCCAGGTTGCTTGCAATAAGGTGCTAATCCCTTTGCTTTAATATCGGAGCAGCGTGTAATGATGTTTGGACATCACTCCAGTTTACTGACGACCCCACTGGGGCCGGCAATAGAAGCGTACAACTGTCTAACAAGCCATCAGGTGACCGCCGTCGTCAAAGCAACGGAGGATGCAATCTAATCTTCCCTCCATCCCTTCCAGCTCCCAATAAGGACCAGATTATAGAAGTGGCCCATCAATGCTTGGTAACTCGAATCAATTAACGTTAATTCGCACAATGCTATGATGTATTGTGATCACTTTCATTTCGGAGAAGGGGGAAGAAATTGCTATAATTCACCTAAAATGAGGTTGTCTATGGTGCTGAGGTATTAATTGGGTGTCCATATTAAATGGAAAAGGAGCACGGTAGTGAAGGAAAAGTGGATGAGTGACTCTCTTGGCTGCTATTGACCTATCAGAAGAAGACAGTGCCCTTTTCCTTTGCTTTTATCTATTACAGTTTTCCCTATTGCGTGTCAAGTTGATGTATTATAAAAAATTCATTTGGTGACCTTTCACCCCCCTAGCAGATTAAACAATTTCACTGGGATGGCATCATTAACAGGGCCTTGCATTTAATGATGATTTCTCTAAAAGGCCACGGAGATTCGATTTTAAGCTAACAGATTTATTGCACTATTATAACATATCGTAAAAAACTGTACCACCTACGGTCTGGTTTTAGGATAGAAACTGTTTAAGAGTTTATGTGGAGCTTAAAGTGGTATTACCTTGGGATACGCAGCAACGGCAAGGCTCTGACCTCCGGCGGGATGCTGTTTACATTTAATAAAAGACGTTTCTCTGACAGTAAACTTCAGGAGTGTGTTATGGAGAAGGCCTGGCTTAGCTCCTTGCCACTAGCAGACGGCTTTGTAAGTAGGGGTATTTCCACTCATCTACAGCAATTAATGCAAGTCACTAATGAATTTGGAGGATATTTCTCTCCTGTCTGATGTGTCGGCTCTGTTCTTCTCCTTCTAAAGGCTCCTGGTGATCCCACCTCACCCTTGAGTGGATCCAGTAAGTCTCTCCAGTCTCCCTGTTTTTCTTTTTTTAAGATATCTTATCATTCCAGACCACAGGAATATGGACTTTACCAGCTACATCCACCAGGCAGCTGCTTGCCTTCAGCTTTTGGTGCCACTGGGATTGAAAAGTGCTGCCTGAGCAGGGGGGAAGACTGGCCTTATGGGGGAGACATGTCTGGGTGTTCCTGGACAGCTGTGTTCATGCTCTGTGACTATATTTACTGATTTGTAAAATGGGGAAAAAAAATCCTGAAAGCTAGATTGGGAGCCATTCGGAGCTTGGACAGTCTCTAGCAAACAAAGAAATGGAGATCTGATAGTGGTAGTGCCCGCAAAAGCTAATGTCAGAAGAAGTTGGTCAAACAGACCGGGTGTTTTAATTAATACATACTCCGAGAGATTATGCATTGGATCTCTTTTCCAGAACTTTTTCAGTCTAACCAACTTATCTGATGCTTTCAACGGCCACAACATATCCAGTTTCTAACTAAAATATCTTTGCTTTATGAAAGGAAACCCTCACAATGATTAGATAAAGAAGCATACTCCTCTTGTCCAGCCTTGACCACAGAGGCAATTTAGTTAATTGTTTCTTATCCAGTTCACTGTCAACCTAGGCCCCCTTGCTACTTCTCCACACTACTAGATGTTCTCTTGTTAGCTTTCTGCCATCACAGCATCTGACCTCCAGGGCAGTGGACACGTGGCTTCATTCAAAGCTCCCTGCTGGTGCTGGCTAGAATATTCACTTAGGTGCCTAGGTTTTTGAATTTTGGTCTTGTTGACTCAACCTACATGAAAGAAGAGAGCCATCAGTAATGTCTGACACCATGGGTCCTGTTCAGTCCGTTAGTCTAGTCCTCATAAGGAGATATGATCAGTATTACATACTTATTGTTTCTCTGTTGTAAAGGAAAGCTGAAGCCTGCTTTCCACTGGAGCTTATTTCCTCTAGCTTTGATTTCTCTCTATACCATGGGAAAACATGGGCATCTGTAAAAATAAAAGCCATCCTTTGGATAGCCCTTTTGCTTAAAGTAAGAATGATCTCCAGCTCCTCACCATCTTCTGGATACTTGTGTCTCTCTTTCCCTGTCTCTGTTAGTTAATGATAAGATCTGCAGGGGGAGACAAAGCTCTGAAGAGTGCAGCTGAAAGGGCACAGGTACCTGGTATCTAACCTCATCACCACATGACATGAGAACACACTTCTCACCCAAAATTCTGACAAAATACTAAAATCCTGACAGCCCTTCTGGTGAATTTGCACCTACTTTGCCTTACACAAGTCCTCAGCTTGCCTATCTCTTCTCTTCACTACAGCATCTTCTTTCTTGTAGCCTGACTTCTTTTCACCAGCAATCACCACCTTTTCAAGAACAACAACAAAAAAAAAAACTCTTTGGCTTGACCATGATGCATTTTGACACATTATTCGTTCCTCCAATTCTTCCCAATCTCCTTCCCCTTCCAAGGATATACTGATGCTGCAACACTAGCATTGCAGACATACCCAGACAACTGTTCAATTAGTTTCATTGTCTATGTTGATTAGGAAATTAAATACGCCAGGGACTGTTCTCTGGCACCAAGGCCAGCTGATATGGATCAGCCTATGTCCATAAAATTAAATTCTCTTGCCCACCATTTCAGGGTGGCCTCCTCATCCAAACTGCCAAATGAGAATATTCTCTGATTGTGTTAGCTCCCAGACCATTTGAGAGTTGTCCTGGACTTTGCTATTGAGCCTGGACCACAGCTTGTCATGGACTGACAGTTAAACAGTAGAGGTGATCAAGCTTCAGAGCCGAGGCTTGTTATTTTTAATATAGATGTATGTTTTCTAATATAGATGTATCCATCGACTTTAATGGACTCTTGACCCAGGCTCTGCATCTGATCTCTTTCCCTTTGAAGTCAACTGATAATAATAGCTATTATTGTTATTGTTCTTATTGTTATTATTATTATAGTTGTTATTAGTATAATTATTATTACAGTTATTAGTGTAATTATAATTAAAATGACAAGTTCTCCTTGATTTCAGGGAGACTTCCTTCCCTTTGCCCCAAATCTCTCCACCTAGTTTCTCAGTCATGCCTTAATATCTGCAGTAGACCCTCTACTTTCCACGACCTCTGATTTCCTTGCTACTAAAGAGCAGACACTTGCTCTCCCGCAGAGTCTCAGTATGTTCTGCAGACGTGTCGGCACTGATGGTGAAAGGATCTGGGATCACGACCCTGGTGCCTCTGCTACTAAGGCATCACGAGCAGCTCCTGTTTGCCTGCTATGCCCACATTTAGAAGAGCTGCAAGGCACTGAGCTGCTCCCCATTGAGTGCTCTCAGCAGAGAATTGCAAACCAGCCTGCTCCTTCCCAGCATGAGACTTCAGGATAGTGACACAACATCATGCTCTTCTTGCCCGTCAGGAGGAAGGCAGGCCTCCTCGCTCCAGCACTTGCTAGGCTACAGGCGTGCCTGTCCATCCCTACCTCCCAGCTGCAAAGCTATGCCAGGAAAACCTATTTCCCTTCCGACACAAATCCCCAGGGGAGCAGCAGGCTGCTCCTCTCTCCTCCTCCTCCTCCCCGGCGCTCACTGGCAGGAGCAGAACTCCCCGAGGCCGGGGCTCCCTCACAGCAAGAGTCAGGTTGGACCATGCGGGATATAAACACCACGTTCTGTGCTGTGTTAGCTGGATACAAATTACCTGCAAACAGACATTAATTTTTAACCATGCRTGCGTTTTGTTTTGTTTTCTTTTCTTTTCTTTGCCGTTACTCACCCTAGGGAGTGGGAACTACCTACAACCACATTTTGCAGCATCCTTCTTTTAAGTGTGAGATGAGCAGAGTTTTRCTGTGTGGGGCCTGGGGTGTGGAGGCATTTCATGCCATCATTTTTCCTGTTTGTTGGCAGTTGTAAAGAAGCTTACAGAAGCCACGCCAAGACTCAGCTAAACTTGTCTGGACTCAGCTGGAGCCAGGGAGCTCACAGAAAGTGCCATGAAAACAGGAGTGACTTGGTGTACCGTTCCTGCAGAGTTTCAGTCACAGTGCTGAACGCACGTTTATGGAAGGAGGTGGATAAGAGCACCGATGAACACATTGCTGCCTTTGACATGAATTTCAAACATAGCACTGCCTTTCAGGCTTTCCCGCTCACAAAAAATAAAAGAAAAAGAACCAAGATAAAAACTGAAACTTAAATCTTTCAGCTAGCTCTTGAGGCTGCAGGTATCCTTAGTTGATCTTCCCAGTGTCTGTGGTTTGGACCAGTATTTCCCATCAGTTGCAGCATAAACAGTTTCTGGTTTGTAATGCATAGTAACACCCAGAAAAAAACCCACCAAAACCCCAAAATAAAAAACTGAGTTAAAACAAAGGAAACTTATGCTCCACTTATCTTCTGTTTGTAAACACCTTTAAGCAAACACTAGAGATGAATGAATAGCTTTCCTACTTTCATTTCAAGACAATACCAAACCCCCAGCCGCTTCACTGCAATTGCAGATTAGAGGGTTTTATATATATATAAATTATATATATATATATGAGATACTAAATGACACAAAGCACTGGGAGAAGGAATGAAATGATACAGGCTCAGAATAAACTGTGGATTCTTTATTCAAATGCAAAAGCCCTCTCCTGGGATGCTCTAAGTTAAATTTCAGTCTTGGAAAAAACAATGTCTTTCAATGGGGTGTCTGTATACTGCTATATTTCAGTATGCAGACTTTGTAGATAATGAAGGGTAAGAACACGGGTATGGCAGGATAAAGAAATGCAGTAAAGCCCTATAAGTGCTGTGCTTGTGTGGAGGAGCTGAGACTTTGCTTTTAGAGGAGCTCAAAGGTGTTCATCGGAAACCTTTCTGCTGGACAGGAAGCATTTGCAGCCTCCACTGTTATCAGTGCACTGCAATGAAGACTTTGGGGCTAGGGCATTGGGTTTCTGAATCCATAAAATCCCTGTCTCTGCCACATACTTCCAATGTGATATCAGGGAATTAATTTATGTTGTTAATTTCTCACTTTTCCATCTGTAAACTGGGGATTGAAACAAAAGGATTTTTTTTTTAATTAGTTTGGTGCTGCTGTCTGCTTGGAAGTGATGTCTGTTTAATATTTCCATACATGCTGCTCTTATCCACGGAATCAAAGTGCCATGATAAGGTAAATTAATAGGCATTTGGTATAGTGCTCCTTCCTATTCATAACAGACACTAAGTATTGCCATCTGCATTAAAAAGGTAGAAATTCCTGTGAACAGAAAGAAATATGTTGTTCCTAGACACAGGCAAGGTGTGAATTACCTCTGGGATTAGCATTGGGTGTTTTCATAGCATTAATCTTCTGATTTTTTTTTTTTTTTTTTTTTACATTCCTTTGAATGTGAAAGAAATGGAAGCAGACGACACCCAGGAACTTGCTTGTATGTGAGACCCTATAACATCTCTGTTCAGGTGCAGCCCTCAGATGGAGAAATCGAGAAGCAGCTTCCTGTACAGCCGAAAATAATTTTCCTGGACAGGAAGGTAGGATTTGGCCTTCTGTGGATGGACATTTCTATTAATTCTGTACAATCTTGACATTTCCGAGCAATCCAAAAGCTGAGACTGACCTAAATATGGCATAGGACAGCTCTATAAATAAATATGGCAAAGGATAGCTCTATAAATAAGCAGTCATGGGCATTCTGGGAACATCTTTCAGGATGGACTCTGTTCACATTTTTCAGGTTTTTCCTGCAAGGGTTAAATTTGTGCTGTAGAATTGATTGTGTGCATTTTTCTGATCTCTGCTCCTAAAGCTTAGAGGATATAGTTGGGGAATGTGGGAACAGCAACACAATCATGAAGGCTGGCAATGYCAGGTATAATGGGGTATCCTGGTGTGCCCCAGCAAGTCCACACCATRCAGAGCCGTGCTGTGTAGAGATCGCTGTATTTAAAACAACTTGGATGTCTCTGTGATGTGATTTAGCACTGCCAGAAGTACTAACACAAGTCCTGGAAGCAGCAGACTAGGTCCAATGAGTCCTTAGAAGTTAGTGGGTTGTTGGACTAGATTCAGTCCCAAAGTCAGGTGAAATCTGCATAACGTGGCTTCGTGCTGTTTCCTATTTCCTTTATATTTTCACATCTTCTTTCCTGTTTTCCAACTATTTTCTATTATGGAATCATTTCCATTTTCCTGGACAGGCAATAGTATGGCCACAGAATAACTAGACCCAGGCACCTCGAATACTGTGTTCAGTTTTGGGCGCCTCACTACAAGAAGGACATTGAGGTGCTGGAGCGTGTCCAGAGAAGGGCGACGAGGCTGGTGAAGGGTCTAGAGAACAGGTCTTATGAGGAGCGGCTGAGGGAGCTGGGGTTGTTTAGCCTGGAGAAGAGGAGGCTGAGGGGAGACCTTATCGCTCTCTACAACTACCTGAAAGGAGGCTGTAGMGAGGYGGGTGTTGGTCTCTTCTCCCAAGTAACAAGCGACAGGATGAGAGGAAATGGCCTCAAGCTGCACCAGGGGAGGTTCACATTGGATATTAGAAAAAATTGCCTCAMTTGAAAGRGTTGTCAAGCATTGGAACRGGCTGCCCAGGGAAGTGGCTGAGTCACCATCCCTGGAAGTATTTAAAAGATGTGTAGATGTRGTGCTTATGACATGGTTTAGTGGTGGACTTGGCAGTGCTACGTGAATGGTTGGACCTGATGATCTTAAAGGTCCTTTCCARCCTAAATGATTCTATGATTACAGTGATGACCCTGGAGCATGGTATCAAATCCAAGCTTGAACAGTCTTGTGGACATAATTTCTGATGCAAAGTTGCTTTATCATGAAGCCATCTCTCCATTACTCATGAGACTTATTTTACAACTGTGAGGCACAAAACTTTCAGCTTCTTTCTGTTAACTTCAGTTCCCTACACACAGGCATCTTRTTGCCTTGTAGGCTGTACAATATGCTATTTGGCCTCCAAGTCCTGTAGAAAGGTAAGACCTTTCCACAAGACAACTCTGCTGGATGTCAAACATTGTTGATTACCTGAAATGACACACAAAACCTACCTCTASGCAGCTGAATATTCCCTTGGGTTTCATACCCTTCTTCAGACACGTTTCAGGTTTTCTACTAGACTTGAGAACCAGTAGGTCCCCCAGAAAATAAAAAAAATGAAAGCTGATATTTTTATATACACATAGACTATGGGATCTAGATCCTGMACACCTATTATGGTTAGGAAATTTAGGTATCAAAATTGGTTTATTTCACTGAGGAACTTAAATCTTCAACCTGACTAAATAGGCACACTGAATCTACTGAGTTTCCTTGTACTTGTGAAGTCACCATCTTTGGAGATATTCAAAAGCCATCTGGRCATAGTCCTGGGCAACCCTTTCTATGTGGTCCTGCTTTAGCAGAGGGATTGGACCAAATACCTCCAGAGGTCCCTTCTAACCTCAACCTTGCTGTGATTCTGTGAACTTAGATGCCATAGAAGCCATGATGTCAAAATTAGCTACTTCTCATAGGTGATGTGAATGTGACACTAGATACTTCAAGTGAAGCAGCAAACCGTGCCAGACTACTGAAACAGACCTGAAGCTGCCAGAACTGTTTCCTCTGAGCTTAAGCTCATCATAAAGAGTTACGGTGAGCTTTGTGACATGTAACACGTAACATGTAGATGCAAGCTGCCCTCCCACTGGTCATTAAAAAATTATTACAATTGTTAAAACCRTCAAAACTTTCTTTCCTCTTGTTGCAGAGACAAGACCTTAATTCTTMTTTTTTGTTCTTCTTCCCAGGGTCAACGAGTTGACAAACTGGGGCCTCCCTCAGAACCCTGGGTAGTATCAGCTCACCTCAAGGGCTCCTCCAAGGCTGTGCTAAAAGGTTTGGATGTATTTTCTTATAGGAAGGGTTATGGCAAAGCAGATATGTGGAATGGTGGTGACAAATTTAGGACTTCTCCCTGAGAAAGATTGGATTTGAAAAGTGGTCTTTGGGCTGAAAAAAGAAAGTTGCAGTAGGAGTTTGATGAACTGCCCAGTGATATGCTAGAGAAAGAGAAGCTTATACAAAGTATTTTTGTGCTCTGGCAGCTTAAAGGGAGTATATTCAGTAGTTTATCTTGAAAAAAAAAAATCTTAGATCAAAAAAGAAAAGAGTGAAAAATTAGAAATCTTAATACTTGATTTTCAGCTAATGTCAATTGAGGTAATTTCCTTAGAGTCAATGACAATCTGTTTGTCCCAGCAAAGGACCTGGTCGAGTACAGACAGAAACAGCTGGGTTAAGCATTCATGGGTAAGAATCAGGGGGAAGGCCAACAAGGCAGATATCATGGTGGGAGTCTGTTATAGACCACCCAACCAAGATGAAGAGGCAGAAGAAATATTCTATAAGCAGCTAGGATAAGTCTCACAATCACTAGCCCTTGTTCTCATGGGGACTTCAGTTTACCAGTGTCTGCTGGAAATACAATACAGTAGAGAAGAAACAGTCTAGGAGGTTCCTGGACTGTGTGGAAGAGAACTTYCTGACACAGCTGGTGAGGGAGCCAGCTAGGGAAGCTGCCCAGCTGGACCTGTTGTTTGTGAACAGAGAAGGACTTGTGGGTGATGTGATGGCTGGAGGCCGTCTTGGGTCTAGTGATCATRAAATGATAGAGTTTTCGATTCTTGGAGAAATRAGGAGTGGGGGTCAACAGAACTGCCACCTTGAACTTCCGGAGGGCAGACTTTGGCCTGTTTAGGAGACTGGTCTACAGAGTCCCTTGGGAGGCAGTCCTGAAGGGCAAAGGAGTCCAGGAAGGCTGGACATTCTTAAAGAAGGAAATCCTAAAGGTGCAGGAGCAGGCTGTCCTCATGTGCTGAAAGACAAGCCAATGGGGAAGAAGACCGGCCTGGCTGAACAGAGAGCTTTGGCTGGAACTCAGGAAAAAAAGGAGAGTTTATGACCTTTGGAAGAGGGGGCAGGCAACTCAGGAGGACTACAAGGATGTTGTGAGKTTATACAGGGAGAAAATTAGAAGGGCCAAAACCCAGCTGGAACTTAATCTGCTACTGTCATAAAAGACCATAAAAAACGTTTCCATAAATACATAAGCAGCAAAAGGAGGGCTAAGGAGAATCTCCATCCTTTATTGGATGCGTGGGGAAACATAGTGACAAAGGCTGAGGAAAAGGCTGAGGTACTTAATGCCTTCTTTGCCTCAGTCATTAACAGTAARACCAGTTGTTCTGTAGGTACCCAGCCTGCTGAGCTGGAAGACAGGGACGGGGAGCAGAATGAAGCCCCCRTAATCCAAGGAGAAATGGATAGTGACCTGCTACACCACTTAGACACACACAAGTCTATGGGGCCAGATGAGAACCACCCAAGGGTATTGAGGGAGCTGGCAGAAGTGCTCACCAAGCCACTTTCAATCCTTTATCAGCATCCCTGGCTAAYCGGGGAGGTCCCAGTTGACTGGAGGTTAGCAAATGTGACGCCCATCTACAAGAAGGGCCAGAAGGAGGATCCAAGGAACTACAGACCTGTCAGTCTGACCCCAGTGCCAGGGAATGTTATGGAGCAGATCATCTTGAGTGGCATCACATAGCACGTACAGGACAACCAGGTGATCAGACCCAGTCAGCATGGCTTTATGAAAGGCAGGTCCTGCTTRACTAACCTTATCTCCTTCTATGACAAGGTGACCCGCTTAGTGGATGAGGGAAAAGCTGTGGATGTTGTCTACCTAGRCTTTAGTAAASCCTTTGACACAATTTCCCACAGCATTCTCCTGGAGAAGCTGGCTGCTCATGGCTTGGATGGGCATACGCGTCGCTGGGTAAAAAATTGGCTGGAYGGCTGGGCCCAAAGAGTTGTGATGAATGGATTTCAATCCAGTTGGCGGCCGGTCAYGAGTGGCATTCCCCAGGGCTCGGTATTCGGGCCAGTCTTGTTTAATATCTTTATCAATGATCTGGACGAGGGGATCGAGTGCTCCCTCGGTAAGGTTGCAGATGACACTGAGTTGGGCGGGAGTGTTGATCTGCCTGAGGGTAGGAAGGCTCTGCAGAGGGATCTGGACAGGCTGGATCCATGGGCCGAGGCCAAGTGTATGAGGTTCAACAAGGCCAAGTGCCGGGTCCTGCACTTGGGTCACAACAACCCCAGGCAACGCTACAGGCTTRGGGAAGAGTGGCTGGAAAGCTGCCCGGCGGAAAAGGACCTGGGGCTGTTGCTCGACAGCCGGCTGAATATTACCCTTAAGATCATTGAGGTTATGAAATTGCTTAGATATAGAACCTTGTTTAAGTACAGCGCTGAACTGAAAACCTGTGGATGATCATATCCTTGTAAACTAGAAAGTGGAAATGATATTGATTATAAAGCATCCTAATTTTCATTGCTAAAATCCTTAAATGTGAGTGAAACGCACATGCATTGAAAATTGAGGTTTCCTATTATAGGTAAAGCATTTTGTTTGCAGTAAAGTGATTTGTGTTAGCTTTGAATTGAAAAGTTGACATTTGAAGGTAAGTGGCACTTATGCTGTAGATTAGAGCTTTTCACCCTTTCAGTCCATGTTTCTGCTAATTCCAAATTCTTCCTAYCTTATCATAGTTCCAGGTTTACAGGTTTGAAAAATTCTTTGGTCTTTTTTGTTATTTTTCAAGCCTTTTCAGAGAAGTACACCTCATAGGTTTAGGGTCTAGATGAACCACAGGTTATTGGATCAGCTACTGGCTACCAGTGGAAGAATTAAAGGGCGGAAGGGAGAAAGGGAGGAGGGGAGGAAGGAAGGACAGAGTGAAGGAAGGGAAATGAAAGAGAAAAAGACAAAAAGAAAGAAAAGAAAGAAAAGCAGAAAGAAAGAGAAAAAAGAAAGAAGGAAAAAGAGAAAAAGAGGAAAAAAAAAGAAAGAAAGAAAAGTCACTGAAGAGAAATGCACTTCACATTCTTTAAAAGATACATGCATCAAATTAATAGTCAATAAACTCCAGCAAAGAATGAACTGCATAGTACAGATGTTCTGCATGTAATAGTTTGCTGCAGTTTTTCCTTTGACAAACGTCCTTATTGCACTCGTCTTTTGAAGCATATGAAAGCAGCATTTAATCGAAATGGGTCCCGTCTAACACACTGAGGCTGCTTCATCTAACAGCAGCCAAACTGCCTCACGGAAAGTAGTTTAGCTCCAAATTAGCTTGCTTCTATGTTAAATACCAGCTTGCCTGAGAGATCTTTGTGAAGACTCCCATATATATCTGTAATATTCTGAGCTTTGAAGCATATGTGCCCGAAAGCTGAGATAGTCTCTGWTGAGAAGTACAGTACAGTACTCCAGGCTTCATCATAGACTAGAAATAGCAGTTAGAAAGTATTTGTCCACAGCTGACAAGACCYTCTATAAAAGCAGTGTTACCGTGAGTATCAGAACCAGGAAAAGTCTTGGTAGTCTGGGCAGATACTGTCAAAAGGAGGATCATATGCATAGTACATAAATAGATGAGCCAGGATCAGGATGGAGCAATTAGAGAAATCTAGATTTCCACATCTCCACTAAGTCTATTCACAGTATAAATTACTGCTTATTTATACATCACAGCTGGTCCTGGAGACTCACAATGAAATCGGGGTTTTGGTGTGTTAGATGCCGTACAAAAATAGAAAAACCTATATGTAGTCAAAACTAACTGGGATATTAGTAAATTAAATAGTACCAGATCATGGAGAGGGGAAACTATCATTTCTGTTGCTAAATCATTAAAATGTGGCATTGCCCAGGATCTTGTCTCAGGCAATTTCTGGCCATGGTTCAAAAGTCGACACAGCAAAGAAGTAATATCAGTAGGCAGTCTGCACGCAGCATCTCTGTTTGGAAGCTGTAAGAGTTTAAGAGGTTTGGCCAGTTCTTCGGTGCCAAAGAACAGATCCTGGCACTGTTTAGTTTGTACCATATAGGCGTAGGCATGAAAAGTGGGATAAAACCAGAGATAAATTGTCCTGCARTGTGACCTACCATCAAAAGCCTTGTCTCCACCTGCTGAACGCTCCTATGCATTTGTGATTGCAGGATGTCTCACAAAGACGTTTGCTACTTCACTACTTTATTCAATATCCTGGGCACGGGGATGGCAGAGTACAAACGTCCTCCTCACATTAAGACTTTATGTACCTTCACCTGTGCTGTTTAACGGCAATAAAATGTTAAACCCCCTGCTTCATAAAGCAAATAGTTATTACGTGTTGTCTTTGAGCAGGCAAAAGCCTGTGTTTGTGATCACTGGCGCAAGTCCAGCATCCTAAGGAAGTTCTGACTTCTCACCCCCACCTGAACCAACATTTTGAAATTTGTCAGTCTTTAGGATTTTACCCCTCTCACTCCAAGAGCCTGAATGAAGCCCAGACCTGGTCAGCATTGCTCAAAGGCCAGGATTTGGCAGGTGCTCAAAGATACACACAATAAAACAGAGATCCAGTTGCAAAGTAAATTATAGATTTTAAAAAGAGCCTACACAAATAAGAACCATGGCAAATGTAAATGTTGGGTCAGAATGCATTCCCTGATAGCTTAGAACAAGAGGTAAAGAGATGGAGAAACTGGCTCTCACGGTTTCATTTTAATGGTCCCCATGGAGATTTCCCCTGCCAGGTTTCTAGCTGAAAGTCTCTCCTGTACGATCACAGGGCAGTCACCACAGATATGTTTCATGGCCAAATCCCTTTCAAAGCATCTGAGAGGGTTGGAGGAAAGTTCAAAATGATTTAACAGTAGGACAGGAGGTAATATGCCTAAACGATGAGGTGAAACATCTACAAATCAGAAAAGGGTTAAAACAGTCAGCTCTTTTCCCTTAGCTGCAGTGGCTGGCTCCTTGAAACCATCCCTTTAGGACAGAAAATAATCAGTCTCTCACTAATACTCATCTAAGCTTGGTGACATACTTAGTCACACAAGACCTGAGTTAAATAAAAAAGATGAGCATCTGGAACTTTCCAGTGCATCTGTATAGCCCCTGTTGCCTTTGCTTGATCCTCTTGACATTTGTATTCATGTTACACCCGCACGATATAGATATGTACAGTAAATACCATTTCACAATGAGCTCAAGGAACAAAGATTCAGAAGCGAAGGTCCTCCAATCCATCAGGAATTTGGTGTCCAAGTACCCCTGAAGACCTGACCCTATGTGAAATTTCTGGAGTTAGACAAAATGTTTACAATTAGGAAGGACACTTAATTTAGGCTTTCTGAAGTCCCCTTAAAGTCACAAGGACTCTCTGAGGGGCTTAGGTGGTACTTATCTGGATGCTGTTAATTGCAATGCAATTTTTTATTACTCTGCAGGGCTCACCCAAGTGCAGGTCATAGATGGATGTGCAAGCTTTTCCAGTCTGGCTGTCTCCAGCTCAGGCACAAACTGGAAACTTGTGTTYACTGTCACATCACCTCCAGGTAAGCTCCATTTTCTGCATGTTTTTTGATTTGGTAATCTCAAAATGCTCAAAATGCTACAGGTGGTCTGGATTTATAAAAAGGGAGTTGAGCTTTGTTTGAATGAGTGGAGCAATGCCAAACCTCTAAATAGCCTGACTTCTGTTACACGTCCAAGTTGGCATTACCCAGGCAGCAAGAGAGCTGGGCGATTCCTGTGCTATTCATGCAAGACCCCCAAAACCAAGACGAATTAATACAGAGAAGTATTGCCAGAGAAAGGTACCTCTTTCCTCCAGGATTCCCTAGCTGTGAATTCCTTGTAAGAATCAGGTCCTTAAGGCCAGCTAAGCGGCCCAAGCAAACCCTTTCCTATAAATTGAGTCCTCTCATTCCCTCTTTTTTTTTCCTGTTTGTGTTCAGTAATTTTCCATCTATGCTCCCAGTTATTTTCCTAGTGCCTTTTACCGACCGTTTGTCTGCACCTGGTCATCTTTATGGGTGTGACAAGTTGTGCAGACTCAGAGCATGCCTCCAGGACTGGGCTCTGCTRGGGGCATCCCTGAGCAACCAGTGATGGTGAAGTGGCAGGTGTGCTTATGCCTCCTTAGAAATACCAGCCGAAGGGGATGTCGGTGCATAAGGYACCACGTGAACTCTGGTTTATAAAYGCCTCAGGGCATCTGCACAAAAGAAGCACCTATCCAACTGCTTGGGGGCCTGAATTTATCTACAAATCTGTCTCTATAGGAGTGGAAGTGCTGGTTTCTTGTCTCAGAATGACTGCTGAGGCAAGCCAATGGAGAAGCAGGAACATGCTCCTTGGCATGCAGTCCAAAGACATATTAAGATATAGGTGTTGTAAGACCACGTGTAAAGTCTCTATTCTGGTATTACATGCATACATACATATAYGTGTATATATATATATGGATATATATCTAGATAGATATAGATATAGGTATAGGTATAGATATAGATATCTTCATATATAACCTGAGATCCATCAGATGGAAAGAACCCTAGGAAGGACAGAGAGAAAAATTTCCAGGAGAGGTAAGGCAGTGTGTGTGCCACTGCATAAAGCCCTCATGAGTACTCCTTTGCAGTACTGAACATAAATTTTCTTTACCCATGTTCAGAGGTGATCTCAAAATGGAGTAGGTACAGACTGAGCATTTTTAATGAGAAAACTCTAAGATAGCGTGGCTTGTTTCAGCCAGAAAAAACAGAGAGAGAAAATACATCAGACAGGTGAAGTGGCCAGGTGGAAGTGGCTAATGAAAAAATCTGAGCTAAAAAATTAGAAGCAGGTTACATTTAGACTGTATTTTTCTGAACAGCCTATCTTAATAGATAGGAATACTGAGAGCAGATCAAACTGCTTTTGGGTGGAGGTCAATACACTTATGGGTGACATTGTACAACATGGTACACACAATAACATGGGATAGGATTTATAATCCAAAAAATCCCTCCCTATCCTGGGATTAAATGAAGATCCAGATTTTTTTTAATGAGAAATCTTTGCTCCTCCTAGTCACAAGTGGCTAATCAACTAATGGAGTGTTGCCCATGGCTTTGCAAAGGGAGAATTGAGGTGCAGGGAGTACTTGGAGATGGGCCTTTAAAGGGAAGGCATATGTCTATTTTGAGGGCGTATACTGCCGAACACCCGCCGCTCCCGTTGCCTTCACTTCAGTGAGAGCAGATGGAAAGTCAACACCTCACAGGATCTGACTCTTTAGTGGGAAGTACAGCTTAATGAAATTTATTTTGAAAGCTACTTCAGGGGAGTCACAAAATCTTCTTTCCTCTGAACAAAGGTCAAATGCAGATYCCTTTTACGAAACATTTAGCAATGTTTCAGAGTGTTACAAAGAGATGCAATGTGGACAGCTGATGCATCTGTGTAGCTATTACCTGTGTAAATCAGAGTATTGTACACTTTTAAAATGCATTGCAAAAGCACACACCAAACAAGTAACCCCCTTTGCTTGCTTGTWATTGGGAACCACGCTGGAGACAGAATAAAGACTTTTGTACTGCCAGACTCTTACTGAAGAGTATTTGCTTATTGGCTGAGATAAACAAGCAAAAATTAAACAATCAAATAGTAGATGTTTGGGATACATTTTCATGACTAGGTTTCTGTGTGTACCCTGGCATAGTTTGCAATTTGGAGACAGCTCAGAAGATGCAGCTGATGTTGAATGCGATAATCTCAAGTGCTTTAGTGGTAGTTCCTGGGGAGAGTAGACTATTCATAGCACTGCTGCATAGTCTTGCTCCTTGTTTTACAGTAATATTCACTTAACTGATACGGATCCCAATGGACTTGATCCATCCACTTTCCATTTAAACCAACAGCAGTCTACTCATAAACTATTAGAGTAGTGTGAAGCACCTTTAAGCACCTGTCTGTATAGAGTCCTTGATATCTGTGAGATTACTTCTCTCCCTCAACTGAAGTTCATATGTGTTTGTACCTGCAGGCAAATTTTTCCCAATTGGAACATGCTTCCCACATTGTTCTGATGAAGCTCTGCTTTGTTCAGATGGACAATATTGACACAAATCTAATTAGTTTCAGATAAAAGTACTTACAGCTACTTACCCTAGTCTCCAAGCCTCCATCTGACAGTGTTTCTGATTTTTTTTTAATGAATTGATGAAAAAAGGCTTTTAGATTTTTATTAAAAGTGGAACTCAAACAAGTAAAAGAAATATCCATCTGTCAAAATGATTGGAATTGTGAGGTTAAGACTGATAATGAGTCAGGTAGTAAGATAGGTAATGAGTTGATGCTCTAATCCACATCGTTCAAAAATGGTCTATATCAGGACCAGTTTTGTTAAACTCCTGTCCTTCCCAGGCACATCTTCATTCAAAATGTGTTTTGGAAGTGGTCCAGGGAATCAAAACCTCTCTATATTTCTGATTTTTAAGATGGTAGTATTGGACATCTTCCAGTCCTTGATGCTGAGACCCAATGAACTCTTGACCACAGAAACTATAAACTGATRGCTGGCTTGATTCTGACTTCATTTACAGAAAATTTTAGGATCTCTGGGTGAAGAGCACCCAAATCTTGTGTGAATCAAGAGTCTAAATATCTAACAGCAAGGACACTGATTTTTTTTTTACTTATAATGCTCATTATCGACAAGGTGGAAAATATTAGCAAGTTACTGGGAGTTTTCTGCATCATGGACTTAAGCTTAATGATAGTGAATGTTTCTAGGTTCCCCATAACTTACCTTCATATGGATCAGGTATAGCCTGTAAAAACTGTGTATGGCTTAGCACTTTTCTTGTTGCAACCAGCTTCTATGTCTTGCTGGGCAGAATGTGCATGTTTTCTGTCTGGGCCTGATCTGTTTGGCCTCAGAAATAGACATTTTTCTGGGTTTGGTAGTAGGCTGGACAGATTCAGGGAAGAAATATTAAGGATTGTTAAATATAAAGAGGCTGCCTCTGCTTCAGAAAGCACTGAAAGCTTGAAACGTACATCGGAGAAGTGCTGTTATGTATTTGGTTTGTCCTGRTACTCGGTCCTAAATAAATATTGTTGACTAATGCTGGGTGTGGAGATAGACAGACCTATGGGCTGTTACTGCATGCATTTTTAACAGCAGCATCACTGTTGAAAGGCTATAACCTGGTGTTTTAACTGTGAAACCCGAGTCCTTACTTTTGTAGTAAACTCTGACTGCTTTAAATTCTCAGGGGCTAAGTTTACTGTGCTGTCTCAGCCATTTACCATCTTCCCTGTCCCCACGGGAGTGAAGGCCAGCATGATCCTTGTTGTCATACTGASTTCAGCAGCATCTGCATTCATCCTCGTTCTTGCATTCTGCTGGTTCAAGAAGAGCAAAAGCAATAGTAAGTTGGAAATGCCCACTAAAATTTATACTTGCAGACTCCCTGTTTTCCTTAACAAATCTCCAGAGTGGCCACAACAAGATTCAGACAATGGCACTCACAGAAAGCTCTGAGAAGTTCAGTAATTAGCAGCATAGTTTGCAGTTTCAGGGTTGTACAGTTTTGTGCCTATAACAGATGCCTGAGTCCTGGCTGGAAAAAGTTTTAACTGCACGTGAAACACGATGAAAATCAGATTTCTGTAGTGCAGACAAGGAATTGAGAAACAAAGGAATTATTTGCTATTATTTCAGTGATCCGTTCAGCCACTGCATTCTCCTGATGAAGGGTGACATAGCAAAATATCGCTGTGGTGAGGTTATGCAAAGCCTTGGTGCYGGCCAAGGACCAGGCACAGCTGCAGTGTGAATGCCACAGAGACAGTGGCACAGCCATGCTCGCATCCCATGTCACACAATCAGCATCATACGAGTCAAGGTGGTAATGGGAGGGATGCAGCTTATCTGGAGTTCTCCCCCAAGCAAATCCACACCTCTACTGATTTACCTTAAGGTTRCTTTCTTTTTAGCATTGACCTTAAACCAAATATAGCTGCCTCAGGGAGGCTTTCCCACTGCAGAAGGCATAAAGCTATTTGMGTAAGAGAAGAACTGAAGATAAAAGGACGTGACTGTAACTGGTAGCTTGACTGCCAAACAGCCACCTTAAACTTCTGGATATGTTGAAAGTTACCAATAACGTGGCCTTTTGGATATGCTAACTGAAGTTGGGACCTAGCCAAATGTACAGGTAACCCRTAGTGGAGGAGTAAATGCAAATCCCTTTTAACAAGACATCTCCCACGAGTTTCAAGACCTTCTCACTGGTTTCTCCAAACTTTTACTTTCAAGTAACTTTGCAAATCCRGGCTAAAGGGTCTTTCTCCTAAACTGCACCATGAGCACTAGCTGTAACAAGGTCTGAATTCCTAGTATTACTGAAYATGGTGACAGTGTAAGGAAGGATTTTACTGAAGAGAACAGGTGGGATMCCTAATGGCAAAACACGAGACATTATGAACGTAAAACAATGCTCTGCTTTTGGGCAGAAAGAATACTTCTAGATTATCTGTTAATTCACCAGCAATGTATTGTTGCTTGAATTAATAATTGCTGCTGAKCTGAGGATGGATTGAGAGTGATGCGGCTGTATGCTTCATTCCAGAAAYGAGGACTGGACGGGTTGATGTACCACAGGCCAGTACCAAGGAGCCACGGAAACAAGCACAGCCTTGYGCAGCTCACATCCAGCCTTGCTACRRTCAAGGAGAAAACAGAAGTGGTGTGCCTGTAGCAGAAGGTGAGACTGCAGTTACACAATAGTTCAAATTTATTAGCAGGYAAACATCAAAAGAGTCAGTTTAGGTCCCTTACCAAACTATAGAGTTGCATAGGATCAACGGCTCAGTTCTTCTCAGAAGGTCTATCACTTTATTACCTCCTCCTTCTCCTCCCTGGTATTTGTCTATTTATCATTTTTTCTCCTTTTATATATATTGTGTGAAATCCTAGCTGCACTGAGGGCATCACCATAGTCCCCCTTTACACTGAATGAGTCCATGATTTCACCTWATGTTTTTGGAGCTGGGCAAAGACCAGCATTCCTGCAGTATCCCCAGCGTGCCTGGAGCAACAGGGCTTCTCCCTGCCCAGGCCCCCAAGTGCTGCAGCAATAACTGCGCAGTGCTCAGAAAGCTCTGGACAAGTTCGCAGGCTGTGTAGGACTGCAGTGAGGTACACTGGAGGTAGGAAAAACCACTCAGGGCTCCTTTGCATGGTCTCCTTTATCTCCGCCACTCACTGGACCTTCATGCCATGCTTGCTGAGCAGTGAGTCCAAGCCAGCACCCCAAAGAGGCTCCATTCCCACCCACCCCACCCAGTGTCCCCCTTTACTCTCTAGGGTCCCTGCCACAAACACCCCTCTTCCACACACCTCCTAGAGACTTGTCTTTTCATCATCTGCTGATCAAACAYGACTTCTTCTGAGGTCACGGAAAAGCAGACAGCCTTGGGGGCATGAAGCTGGCAGCATAAAGCACTGGCTTCCCTCTCTGCAAGTGTGAAATGTTCTTACAGTGGTTGGTTTCGTTTTTTTTTGTCTCACCTGCCAACAGCACAGATCTAAGGGTATTCGGATAACCCCAATGAACAACCCATTTACTCTGTTTTGGGAATTTCTTTTTCCTCCTCCTTCCCCAAGTCTGTGGATTACATAAGAGGCAGGAAGAGGCAAGTTGAAGTTTTATCTCCTTTTAATTAGCATCTATCACAAAAGCAAAGGGAGAGAGAGAAGGAGAGAGGAAATTCTGCAGTTTATGTGTTTTGATATTTGCTGTGCTCCTCCAAAACACAGCGTTCAGCTGTGTGCCTTAGGATACATATCTGCTATAAATTCATTTTTTATCTAATTTGTCTGAGATCTAAGCTTCCTGTGGAGGTCTGAGATCAAAGGATTTGATTCTGTCTGATGTCGGCTCTGACACATAATGCGTGCTGACTTAGTTCTGTCTATAAACTCGCAGTGGGAGGCTGCCATTCTCCCTTGGCACCTTTACATAGTGAACTTTCATTTTGGCTGGGGAGGTGTACAGGTACAGCGTTGATTGGAGCTGTCATGTAAATAATTCATGGAAAGATTTTTTTTGTCAGAAAAAGGCAATCCAGCCACTTAAAGTCTTTTAGGAATAGTTGCAAGACAAAAAGATTCCCCGATATGTTCAAATCTAAACAAGGATAACAATATCTTAAGTGAATTTAATACATATGACTTGAAAATGTCTAATGTTTGATTTCCCCTCATTTAAAGTGCTGTTGGTTTTGGAGAGAGAGAGAGAGAAGAAATCAAAGCTGCAGTCTTTTTGTTTAGTTTCTGCTTTATAGCTGTTCCCCCCGTAAGAAATCCCACCAATACAATTAAGCGTATGAAGCCTTTACTATTAATCACCACAGTAAGTCTTGCAAGGCAGAGTTTTTCTGTTTCGTAGGTGCTTATACAGTGTAAAGTCCAATGGAGGTAGGGGCCGTGGCTGATGTCCCAGAACAAGTAGCTGAGGATGCAGATCAGGAGGAAACTGTATGCATAGGTATACAGTACCGCAGGGGAGAAGGGATCAAGATACCACCTTGTCTGGCCTTGGTGTGACAAAAAATCTCCTCAGCTTCACRTAATTATCTCTCTCTTAAATAGCTTTTGATTGAGTAAGGCATGGTTAACAGAATGGCACCTGGAAACAACATATTGTTTCTTTTTTCTTTTTGCAATTTATTCTGGTGGTTCATCACCTTCACCATTGAAAAGTTGTATCCTTTAACAGCTTACATATCCAGCTTCAATTTCCAGTCCCCTCAGGTATGGTACCAGACTGATCCTTATCCTGAACTCCTTGGCCACCACTGCCCAGAAATCACTGCTGTATTCCTGAAGGAGTGCTCCCAGTCTGCAGGGTTGGCATCCCTTGCTCCTAGGTTGCTCAGATCAACTCCTCCTTCTTCCTTTCTATGCTTTTGCCACTTTTTCCACCTTTTACAAAATTTCAGGGGAATCAATTTTAGTTTTAATTCCAAAYCACTGGTGAAAACACTGAATATTATCCATTTCAGTGGTAGTGTCTGGTACTGCCACACATCCCCACCTCTGAGAATTATTTCCCATATATAATTACTAGCTGAGCTCTGTCTGTTAGCTGGTACTTAATCCAGYTAATCGTGTGCTTTATTGATATTGAATAGTTTGTATTTAATTTAAAAAAATCAGGATGTTTTAGATTACTTTGTCATATAAATCTCAAGGCAGTATTTCATCCTTGAAACTGCTCATATCCAGAAAACTTTTAGCCTCCATTAATTCAAACTCATTTGAAAAGATCTATTTRCACACTTGAAAATGGCACCTTTGAAGATGAAGAGGGCATCAATACATATCAAGAAATAACATGAAGCTTTGGTATAGGGGATCATGACCTAATCATCTTGTTTATGTGCATAAAGAAGAAAATTGAACCTAGYGATTTATGCAATTTGTACTTTAAAACAGCCAACTACCTAATGTTAAAGCAATCTTAAGAAGGAAAACTGTTACATACAGAAACATGTGTGACTACTGAAAATTTACCAACAACTTTCCAGTGGATTTCCAAGGGGTACAATCCTGAAATTGAAAGCTATGAGTGTACAAGTTGAAAAAAAGCAGCACTTCTTAACAGGAAAAGTGAGTATAAGCATGAAGAAATAGGGAAATTGTAGAAAATAAATAAAGATAGGGGAAAAYTATTATTAACCCTGCTAAGGGTTAAACTTCAAGGACGAACCTGAAAAATAAGGAGTGGTTATGGCACTTTTTCTGGGATCATTTGTGGTAAGGACCTATAATATATGCTGATGAACAGACTGCAAAAGCTGGTGTTGTCCACTAACACATGAGATATGTGGACTAGAACTAGTTCTGAATTTGGAATGCGTATAAAAGGTTTGGGTCTGGGCTGGTTTAATTTTATTTTCAGGGGGGAAAGGAGAAGATTGCAAGAATTTTACAAAYGTTTTTAGCATCCAAATGAAGCAGACTGCCAATCTTGCACTGAAATGATAGCACACCCTGTCAACTCAGAAGCCATCTGCTGTAACACTACAAGCGATTCTGCCTCTGTGGTTGATAACTGTTTGGTTTATTAAGATGTAAACATTTTTCGCTTCCACATGAAAAATATACTGTATATATTTTGCTTTTCTGCATTTTTTCAATGGCATTTTTAAACAGCATTGCAGGTTAGAGGYTCTGCCTTGAGTAGGATTCAAATGTTGGAAACAAAAAGTTCTACATTATATTACAGCCTGATTCATAGAGGGTTGATGTGTTTTATAGATGTGTAGTATTAAAGTGACTATCAGTCTTAAAACACATAGCTTATTAACCATCTGTATTCTATGTACTTTATTATTAAGCATTTATTGAAATATTTGAAAACCATTGGAGGGTGCTCTAGGAGCTGCTAGTGTATCAAACCAGCTGTTTGGGTTAACATATACTTACTTGTGGAAACAGCTTATGGTTATTCAGTTTCAACAACTTATTTCTGTCAAACTAAAATTTGTGGCCAATTAAAATTATTTCCCCAAAAATAACTGCTTTTTCATTAATGTCTTTAACACACAGTAAAGGCACAGAAGGGTAAGGAAGAAGAAGGTAGGGTCTTACAATTATCGTAAAGCACAAACAAGTCTTGCTTTCACAGGTATGGAAGGAACTGGAGCGGTGGGGCATGCCACTGGACAACTGGAGGAGCTGAACCTGCAGCCCTGTGAAGCCCAGTCAGCGGGAAAGGTGAGCACCATCCAATGTAAGACAGGTGACAGAGACACTTTTTCTTCAGCTAGAAACAGTGACAGTCACCAACAACCACAGGAAGGACCATCTCCTGGTGACTCTCTGGAACTTCAGCAGCCAACGGTCCCGAGGTGTTCCAGCCAGAAGGATGTCCCCCAGCCTTCAGCTGGCTACAAGGAGGAAAGAGAAAAGCCTGAAAGGATGCCCAGACCTCAGAATGATGTTGGAGAGCATGTTGCTGTGGTAGCAGCAGAGGTGTAAGGGAAGTGATGTGAGGTGGTGAGCCACCRACAAAGCAAGCTTTGCCTGGTTTGCGGTCAATGCAAAGCTGAGTTTTTYGTCTCTGTGGTTAGAGAAAAACATACACATATTAACATGGGGAACCAGGCTGCCGTGCTGCACATGTGCAAATGAACCTGTTACCTGGATCTGCAGCCAACTGGGAGAATCTGGCCGTGTCTATGACATTGAACTTTCTTAGCTTCCAAAACAGGGTGGATGTACCCAAGCTGCCTGTTGAGACTAGTTCTTCTGACACCTCTAAAACTCTCTCCAAGAGTTGTTTGGGGGAGTGCTAGCTGGCTGGCTAGGTCAGCTTTGAGATTACATTCAAATGCATTCAGGAATTAACCTAACAATTCAACAGTGCAGATGATCGGATTTCTGACACTTTAATATGCTAGCACTGATGTAGTCTTAGTGGCTAGTGCAATGCCGATTGGTATGTGTGCATATATACAAATATATAGGAATTTTCCCATTTCTTCCAATCATGCCTTTAGTTTCATTCAAAGAACCTCAGTATGTGTGTAAATCTTTTCCTTTTTCTGAGGAAAATCAAACATGTATTCAACTTCCATCTCATTGTGACTTAAGTGCTTCCATTCCTCCCTAGTAAAATCTTTGTTTGATATTTTTTTTGTTTTTAATTAAAGTATTTTGCTGAGTTAAATCTTCACCATGTCATTGTTTTCTAACACGCTTAAATCACTGGCTTGTTATGAACACTATTCTTTATGAATGATAATAATAATGCTGATGTTCTTCAGTTGCTCAGAGAATTCCTCTGTGCTTCGCTTTACTGAGCTGGAAGATGAGGGACTTTATTATGCCCTCTCCGTACCATAAAWTTCTTGGTTGCAAGGTGGCCTGGTGGCACAAGATAAAATTTATACTCCTCTGTAGGAAAAATACTTAAGCAGGAAGATGAGGTTTCTGCCCAGATCAGCAGTGRAAGAGAAGGTAAGAAACCTTGATTTGGAAAAAAAAAAMCCAACAACCACAAACCAGTTCGCTTCAAGCTGAAGGAGCTAAGGTGMRGATGCTGGTCAGTGAGCTACGCAGTTCTCTAGGCACAAAAATAGATTCACCAGCATTGGCTCCTGCACTATATTGTGTTTATAAGCACCATTTTCTGGTGAAATCAGACTGATTCCATGGTAAGCCAGGCTTCTGTCTGACTGCACAGSAGCTTTTTTGGCTCAAGACATTTGAGGATGAAGGCCTTATATTATTAAGTGCAATAGATCAGCCTTTCTGACCTCTTCCATGTTACGGAAAAGCAAGTTCTTACAGTATTTTCCGCAGAGGCCAAAATATCATTTTGTGTGAGTCAACATGGTAGATCCCTAAGCCTCATGATTCCAGGTCCCAATAAGAAGATATACTTTGCAGAGACATCCAGGTTTGGTGAAATGATTTGGAGACCCTTCCCTTCCTCCACAGCTGATACCTAGTTTTAGATGCTCTCACGTGGTAAGAAATCCTTTCCTCTCTGCAGATGTACAATTCCTCCATCCCCTGAACTCCACTCCCCTTCAGCCGTTCTACTCCTAATAAGTTACTCTATCATATCCAAGCAGTGTGAAAGCAAATAATATATAATTGCAAATGTCAGAATGTATGCAAATAATATGCAAATAATATTGAATATAAATGATTTGCAAAAATTATACGATGGAACCTTCTTTTGGGGAAAAAAATCAGACATACTGGAAACAGTTAAGGGCTTTAATTAATCCTTTAATTCATAATCCTTGCATTTATCCATACTTTGTTTACAGAATAAATAATGTCTTGCATGTCTAGACCTCTAATGGAATAAGAAGGGCTAAAAAATCTTTAACTGCAGCATTCTCAATCGTGATTTCCCACACTACTATGCATTAACTGAGTGAATGGTGGAGCATGGGAAAGAAGTGTGGAGAAACTGAAACAAAACATGATGAAAAATCAGTGCAAACGTGAAGTGAATCCTGAAAAAGTAAGAAAATTAGGGGATCTTGTGTTATGTATCAAAAAAAAAAAATCAGTGTGGTGATCAGAGAGAAAGAAGATGTGACTGAGACTCAGTGGCTGAAGAACGTGGTTAAACATTAGGTAGTATCTTTTCTAAAAATAACTAGTTTTAGACTGATTGCAACAGCACTTGGATGAAGTGGGATCCTCCTGCTCCGTGGCTGATACAGAGCCAGATTTATTTTGAAAACTTTTCCATCTAGACAGGCAAAGGAAAAAAACAGCCTYTCACTCTTACAGGGAGTGTTCGGTTAGGTGAACATACACAAGCTGCCCCAGGATTTCCTGGGCAAGGCAAAGAAAGAGAATATACATCTCATGTCCCAAGCCAAAAGCTTCATTTTACAATAGTTCAAATACCAGCTTGGCCCGTGGGGCRTCTGCATGTCATTACTGTCTTGCCATCAGTACTTTTGGTGATCCTGCCCAAGACTCTTAGTCTTTGTATTGTTGAGTTCAGCTTAATCCTTATGCTATAACTAGGACAACAGTGGTTTCCACCTTTGCACGGATGTTTTATGGGTAAATTTGTGTGTTGAAATACTCCTCGATAGGAAGACATTTCAAAAGCCAGGGTGAGGGCAGGGCAGGGTAGGGATGGAGTGGAAGGAACCAGAGGGAAAATCCACAGTGTGGCATGTGGGTTACCCATGAGGGATGGGGTGCCTTSATAAACTTGAGGGAAATAAAGACTTCTAGCCCAACTGCAAGGGAATCCGCTGAAAAGAGTTCACTGTTTTATACTGTCATAGTCCAGCTTCTGGGAGGACACAGAAAAAGACAGGACCAGGATTTCAGCTCAGCTTTTCAARGAAGCCTATAGGCATGTCGTGGCAAAGACTCACGTTCTAGAGCAGCCCACATTCAGGCCAGCTCTGCGAGGGACACGAAGCCCTTTCAGCAAATCTACTTAGGCTTAGCAAAGTGCTAACCTCCCCTTGCTGAACACCAAGGAAGCCTCCAAAGTGCAGGCAAAACGAATGCAAAAGTCTCTATATCTGCCTGTGCAGAACCACCCTCCAAGACCCAAAGTCTTTCTTGACAGTCATGTTAAACGTCAGTGAATGACAAGTTTGGCTCCACTGCAGCCAATGACAAAAATTTCATTAAGTTTGCTGGATTTGAGGTTTCCATCTGCTAAACTTTTTCTGTAGTCCCATCTCCAATAGCACTTGAGATCCTTTGTTGATATAAATAGGAGTGTAGCTGAAAGGATGCCTTATTTTTAACCAAGCTCTCCAGGCTTGTCTGAATTCTTAGACAATGCATGGTCAAAATTCTTCTTCCTTCCCCCGCCTCCCCCCCCCATTTTGTGGAAGTGGTATTTTTTCCTCTTACATCTGAAGTAGAGGAGTGCATTACAGACAAATTTGCCTAAGGCTTTGGGCCAGAGTTGATGAGACTTCACGAAGATACAGGAACAGGCACATGGATAGAAAAAAAGAAAGCCTGTGAAAAATTAAAATGACAAGCCTGGTTAGGGAGCAGAGATAACTGGTGATGTAGTAAAATTAATTACAGTCTGGGTTGAAGGAATTGTGTGCCTAAGACAAAATTAAAAAAAAAAAAAAAGAAAAACCAAATAACAGCAATGAGATTATAAACCCTTTCATCATCTCTATATGGTTTAACTCCAAATCCCTATTTATTATGACATTTATTATGGCATTTATTTCTATAGGATGAGAGGTATAAATGGCAAATAAAGGAGGCAAGTGTCCAGTCAGAAGGCTTTTCTTTGAGCTTCTGATTCTGCAATGAATAGCCTTATTRAGAGTGAAATTACACACACAAAAAAATCTTCAGTGGACTAGGAACTGTGAGAGAAAAACTTCACTGGATCAGGAAAACTGCATGATGCAACACTCCAAGGGTGATTATGGGTACTTGGTGATTATGCAGATTCACAGGTTTATTAGATTTTTATTTTTTTTTTGCAATCATTATGGATTTGCCAGGACTCGAAATTCTTCCAGCTTTGTACTTACTAAAATGTGCAAAATGTTGGGGGATGATTTGTTAATCAACATKATAAAGATGATTGCAAGAGCAAAAACCAGATACACCATAGGATCATTCCAAGATTTCAGAACACACCAGCAAAGGGTGTTTGCGCGGGGATTTCTCTGATATATAAAAGGAGTGTGCTTTTGAGGGGGCRGACCGGAGGTAGGTGCTGAGATGCAAGATTTCACATATTAGGTGACATGACAGAAGACAACCAGAATATGAGGTTGCAGCGGGGGACAGAGAAGTTCCTAGGAGCATGAAGTCAACCTAGGAAGCACCTTTGGTAGACATCATAGCTGCTTTTCACTGGCTCAAACCTGTGTGTGTGTGTGTGTGTGTGTGTGTGCAGGTCTGGAGATGCCAAGAAGCTACCACCAATCTACTACTGTCTCACCAAAGCATTTCAAAATTTTCAATTTTCAAAGAAGAAAAGGAAAATAGGGTAATCATTCCATTAGTGAGTCTTCCAAAACAGAAATTAGAAAGACATAGAGAATGTTTTGTTTTTGAAACTGGAAGTTAAAATCTCTTTTGAAGGAGGGTCGTTTGGGGAGATATCTACCCTAGCCCTTTGTTTTCTTTCTTTTTATTTTCCCCATCCTCGTTTCTTTCACATTCTGACCAGTAAAGAGGAGAAAAGGAGTAGGGAAGAAGGAAAGAAAAAAAAAAGACATAACACTCTCAAATTAGTTAAAATATTATGAATTGCTCAGCTTGTCCTTAGCTTTATGCTCAAGGTGAACATTTTGGCAAAAAATACCCAACAAAACTGGAAGACAGTGTRAAAGAAAAATCTGACTCTATCCGAGCTTCTGTTCCTCTCTCTTGGTCTCCAGCTCAGTGAATCATTTTGTCCTAAAATACTCCCAGCATGCTGTCAACTTTGCCTCAGATGTTTYAATTCAAAGCTTTTTCCTCACATTACAAACTAAATGAAAAATAGACCCTGTTACTGATGAGCCTGGCTCAGTTTRCAATTATGAACAAAGGCCATGGCAGAAGATTGCACGTAATCTAGGTAAACCTCTGAATAGCTTCCATACTGTAYTAGACTAGACCCTCATACTGAGGGCTGCCAGTGTTGGATACTTGGGGAAGAATATAAGAAAAAGGCAAATATGAAATGAGCCTTCCCTGGATTCCACCTTAAGCAAGAAGAGACTTGTGAGAATGGTTGTTCCYARTGACCATTGGATGRACCTATTGTCCCTGAACATTTTCTGAAAGYGTAGCATGAATGTCATGTTACACTGRATTATCTATATCCCATGTGAAGAGTGGTTTCTGCTTTTATTTTCCAGGATTTGTTGCCTGATACATAGGGAATAATGCTATTCACCTTGCTTTTCTAGATGTCTCACACATCCTTCATCRCACTTAGCTCTTTTCCCAGTTCTGTGGGAGTCCTGTGGGATGCAGGGACCTGACTTAAAATTCAGCTGAAAAGATAAGGGTTAGTACCCCACAGGAACAGAAGAGAAGGAGAATATATACTTGGTCTTCCTGCAAAAGACCTCCCTCCCTCTGGACTTGTGCCGTTAAACCTTACGCACGTAGGTGCTCCAGTTAAGAGCACAGTCACTCTGGGGTTGCGCTGTGCTCAGCAGTGGGGGGTAACTCCAGTGTTTCCAGAGAGGGATTCAGTTTCTTCTGGGAAAAATAATTTGTCTGAGGCACTGAGTGAGACTAGGCTGACTGGGACCCTGATCTTGGGTCCTCTATTAGAAACCTAAATTCAGGCGGAAAAAAATCAGGGATGAAAGGGTTTAATACGAAAAAAAGCCACTTTAATTTGGGATCAGTAGGGAAAGAAGAAGAACAGAAACAGGTGACACAGCCAAAACAATGGCGTGGAAAAGGATCTCAGCAGCAGCACTGTGGGAGACGGGCCCAAGCCAGATCAGCCCGCGTTTGTCGGAGGTAGGAGCCACACGCAAGCTGAGCGCGGAGCATGCGCTGAAGTGCTCTGCTGCTTTGGGTGTAGGTCATCTTATTCATCTCCCAGTAGGTCATTTGTCCATCCCCAGGGAYGGGTTAGGTGTGGTCGGATTAATTTGCGCTTTCCCTCTCTGTTCCAAAGTACATTAAAGATGAAGCCGGTGCCCAAGACACGCCAAGTCTCGCAGCTGTCAAAGGGAACAATGCTAAAAATATCCCACCTTTGCTCTCCCTCCCCCCCCTCGACCGTCTCTCCATGTCTAGGTGCTGACAAAAGTTATTTGTCGTATTCCCTTCATTCGGTGAGTGACAGGAGACTGGTGTCAAGTGAGAAAATGAAATGTAAATTTTATTAAACACCTTCTCATCTCTGTGTATCAATCCAGATTCCAGCCTAACACAGCAAATCAAATCCTRTCTTCACCACGCCTGAGGGCACACAAAGAATCATTTCTCCTTAATACCATTCCCTCCTAGTAAAATATTTTTCTGTTTAGTAAATGAAAATTTAAAATGCAAACCCTATTTTAATCCCAGAGAAAAGATGTGCATTGCAGGGAGAAGGATGCTACGTTTCATTCTGTTATGCCTCATGCTTTCTTGTTTTCAGACGCAGAAATGATGATTAGCTGAAGCATAAATTGCAGCTCTCTTTTAAGACTTGCCCATTGGGACTTTTTATCTTCATGTCCACCACTGGGCTTAGTAGTTTACTAGTCCAAAGATGATTCAGTATCCACTTGTTTAATCCAAAATTGCATGGTAAATTATATGATGTACTGAAGTCTGAAACACTATTCCCAAGTGAACGGCATCAGAAGTTCTTTGCTGTGGGTCCTAATACCTCTATTTCTCTGCAGATGAGAGTCTTGGTCCACTGTGAGAGGTTAAATTGTCAGAAAAGGAAGTTTTTAATTCAAGGCTTCTTGTTGCTGAGCAAAATCATGATTGATTTGACTTCCTTGATATTCACAGACAGAGCATAAAATCATTTGTTTCTTTTGGTAACAGATATATATATATCTTTATCCAGGTTGTGTAGAGGTCGAAATTAGGACAGAGACAACACATATATGAGAGAAACCCTGAACACAAAACAAATTTTCCTTTACTCCCAAGAGTTGGCACTGGAGAATATTTTTATCTAAGTCACTGATTAACCCACCCTCCATCTTAATATGTGATGCTGGAAGCACTGGACTGTTGCTTTCTGAGACACTCAGTGGAGGAGCAAAACCAAGACCACCTACCTTTCATCTACACTCATTACCCTTAATTATTAAAAGTTAAGTGTCTAGCCTAATATAATTCTCCCTTGCGTGTGGTTATTATAGTCAGATATGCACACAGGAGGGTGCTTCACTTCACTTTTCATACACAGGTATTGGAGGTTGGGCTGAATCMCCCTGTGGAAGTGCTTGTGTCTCTGCAGGTGTTAACTGAATAGCTTAAATGAGATGGTTGACTTCTAGCCTTGTCAAGTGGGCATTTCAGCTTAATCTGGCTATGCACTTCCTAATTCCAGTGGGGTCTTTCACTGATCAGTTCCCAACTCATCACGAGTTATTTTCTGATGGGAAAAATGGAGTGCACAAATAGAATCATAGAACATAGAATAGTTCAGGTTGGAAGGGACCTTTAAAGGCCRTCTAGTCCAACCCCCCTGCCATGGCAGGGACATCTTCAACTAGCTCAGGTTGCTCAGAGCCCCGTCCARCCTGACCTTGAATGTTCCCAGGGATGGGGCATCTACCACCTCTCTGGGCAACCTGTGCCAGGGTTTCACCACCCTCAGTGTAAAAAATTTCCTCCTTCTATCTAGTCTGAATCTACCCTCTTTTAGTTTAAAACCATTACCCCTTGCCCTGTCGCAACAGGCCTTGCATAATACTGCGCAAGTAAATGTCTTGTGGCAATTTTTACCTTTGAAAATAGTTCCCTGCTCTGTAATTGCCCCTCTTAGCAGTAACTCATCCAGTACCAGTTTACTATGGAGGTGGGGGTCCTGGATTGCCTGGTGCCCCTACCCGAGGCAGCCCCAAAGAGGTTACAGGGATTCAGGGCTTCGGCCGTCTCATGATYCTGGGAGTTAACCACAAGGTCAGTCAAGGTTCCCATCTGGAAGGTCCTGCGAGAATTGCCTACAGCACTTCATTTCAAGGAGGCTGAGGGTCTATGCAGTCCCCAAAGATTCTGGAAAAATTTGTAATGATTCTAAAGAAAATGTTTTCACAATTTCAAAAAAAATTCAACAACTTTAGTATTCTTTTTTTAAATTCAGATTTTTCCCTTCAAAGAGAAATAGTAGACCCCTGCCAGCCCTAATCACTGCTTTTCCTGACCCCTTTTGGAGCAAAAGCTATGCCATTGTCCATGAATGAAGGATAGATGACACGAAGCAGGGAAGAGTTAAGCGATTCACTAAAGCTTGCACTAGGAACAAGTGGAAAAGAAATCAGGAAAAGCACCCRTTTCCCTTGGCTACCTGTCCTCAGACAAATTCACTACACTATTTTTGTTATCTAAGCCTGTTTCAGAGAGGAAAATGGAGACAGGCAACACTGAAAAAGTAATGCAGGGCAAGACTTGCAGCTTATGCATTAGGTTGGATATCAACTGTCCTCAGTTCAAGTCTGCATCCTGCCACCAATTCCCCTCTCCGACCTTAGGCCACTCATTTAATGTCTCTGCCCCTCAGCTCCTCACGTGCAAAATGAGAATGCTAATACAGCTTTTCTCCATACCTCAGTCCACTTTGCCCATTCAGGCTTCAGGGTCCTAAGCACTGAGGCTGTTTCTAATTAATTATTTTCCAAGTGCAGTTGAATCCTGGCATGCCAGTTGCCATTGAAACCACCCTTGAAACAAAAGAGTGATAGTGATAATAGTAATAGTGATAGTAATAGAAATAGAGATAGAGATTAGAAATAGAAATAGAAATAGAAATAGAAATAGAAATAGATAGAAATAATAAGTGTGCCTAGACTGGTTTCACTTGCAAGGTGCTGAGGGTTAAAGAAAAAAAGGAAAAGTGTGGTCCATGCAGAAGAGCTGTCATGTCACACAAATTGTCAGCTTCCCTAATATCACCAATCCCTCCTCTGCCTCACCAGCTTAAATTCTCCCATGCCTCAAGGTAGACGGCTGTTGGGACTCGGCGCTCTAGATACATCCACACCGGAGATCAGTCATTTCACACTGCCAGTGGGCTTCTTTACTATTCTAATACAGAACYGATTGCACACTATGACTAATAATGTTGGCTGTATGAAAGAATTATTTATATAGAGACTGAGAAAGGCCTCCTTGGATTTCTAGACAGGACAGTCTTGATTTGGAGAGAGCAAAGCATAAAATAACTTCAGGGCCATTTCAGACTGCCGTAGTCTCCAGGAGACGAGCCGACAATTGGTGCTTGAATTTCAAGCTACAGAGGTATAGGCTGTGGCAAACTCTCTTCCCTCATACCCTAGAGTCCCCCATCCTCAGAAATAAAGAAAGGACATCTAGTGAATGCCAGTCAACACAGGCTTATGGAAAATCGGTCCTGTCAAATTAAATTGACAGCTCTTTTTCTGATGAGATTACAAGTTCAGTCGATAAAGATAGCAGTACTCAAGCAATAGGCATCTGGGAGGCATTTGGYTTGGTACACCGTGACATTTTGATTACAAAACTAGAAAAAAACTCCACAAAATTAACATGGTGCACCTTAAGTGGATTAAAAATAGGCTGACAGCCTCAAAATATGTTTATAGATGTCACTGCTGAGCAGGTCTGTTTCTAGTCTGGTCACAGAGGGATCAGGTTTTGTCCTGCTGTTATTTTAGCAATGTTTTATCTACAAACACAAAGATAATCTAAAAGTTGGTATTCAGCCAGTTGGCTAATGAGACGGAGATTCAGGGGATGATAAATAAAATAAGAGGACAGATCCCGTATGTTGTGTGATCGGTGGATCAACCATGTTCAGACAAATGAGGTACATTTTACTGTAACACTAGAAAAACTGTACTTACGGATAGAGGCTGTATTTACCAGGCAGAGTYTCTCTTCTGACAGCTGGTGACTGAAAACAGCTTGTCGTCATGATAGATAATAACTAAAGATGATTTTTGTCAAGATAAAGGTCTTACAAAGGAGTTAATGTTATTTTGCTGCATAGACACAMAGCTTTTAAATAAGAAGAGGGTGCTTTTATTCCAGGACTGATACTGCTCCTGGTTTTGATGTCTGCAGTCAATAAGTTGTTTATAGTTTTGTAGAGGGTTCACAAAGGAAACACAGATGGGAAAAACACTTTGCATAGCAAAAAAAGCATAGATTTTAAACCAGCTGAAAATTAAGTGCSCAGTGTAAATTGGTCATTTAGGCTTTCTCTGTAGCCAGCAATGGGTACCTGCAGAAGATGTCTCCCCTTGCATCTCTTTTGATCTTAGTCTTACAGTGGAATAAAACACCTCTGAAARTGCTGGTCTTTTGACATGGTCACAGTCTAAAAATACCTGTAATAAAACAGAATTTTGAAAATAAAGAGCTTTTTTGTTGCACAGACAAAACATTATAAGCGAGGCAAGTTCAGAGTGGAACTAATGGGATGTTAAGTGTGAGGATATTAGCAAATAGTTTAGTAGGGGAGGGGTTGATTGTGGGAGATCTTTGCCACATTTTTTACTAGAAGACTAAATGTTTTTGTTTAAATGCTTGCCCCCACCCCTACACAAAACATACCCAAAAATCCTGTGTAGTTCAAGCAGAAATGAATTGAGGGCTGCCCTGTGACTSCCGCTCTGAGACGCTTTAAGCACCAGGAGCCTGAAGAGGGTGGCAAACTGCCCAAAGGTCTCTGCAGTCCCTCTCTGCACCCACCATCACCCTCAAGAGCAGCCAGAAGAGAACAGTGTGGTCCCTGAGGATTTCCTCTGGCTCCTGGACTGGCCCAGGAATCTCCTTTTGTCTTTCAGAAGATGGCCCATCCCACTTCTTTTTCCCATCCCTCTTTGTTTCTCCAAAGCCCTGGAGAGGCCAGGAGAGCACAAAGGATCGCTGGACAAAAGGAAGATATTTCTTGCAAGATGGGGGAGATAGGAAGAAGAAAGAGGGAAGAGAGGCTGTGGAGGATCTCATCCCTCATCCCTCATCCCTCATGCCTCATCCTGGGAGAGGTATGTTGAGGGTGGCAATGCCATATCCCAAGGCAGCAAGGAGAAGACAGGAGAGAGCCCGGGAAAGGAAGCAAGGCAGCAAGGAGCACCTCTGACACCAYTTTCCAGTCTTCTTTATCCATCCAGAGCTGTTTCAACCCTCTAATATTAAGAAAAATCCCATACAATTAAGTCTTTCCTGCCTGATTATGTCATCATTTTGGGACATGGTTTAGTGGGCATGGTGGTGTTGGGTCGATGGTTGGACTTGATGATCTTAGAGGTCCTTTCCAACCTTAATGATTCTATGATTTTATGATTCTATGATTCTATCTTACAAAGATTTCATAAGCAACCTTTGAAGCTCTRACTGCATTATTAGGAAGCTAAGGCATGTTTTTCTTATGAATCTCAGGACTTGCTCCTCACAAAGTTCCCCTCAATGTGACAGATGTTTCCACTGGAGTGCTRGATGCTGTCTCTGAAGCAGTAAGTAATGGGTGTAGCAGCAGCCACCTGTGTCTCTTTCAGGCTGACTCCAAAGCTCATCCAAGTCCATGAGGTCCATTTTCTGGACATGCAGGTTTAGATAAGGTCTAAAGGGTAAACATGGTTAATTTACTGCTTATGTTTATGCTGAAAAAAAAAAAAATATTGGCTACAAGCCCTCTTTCAAAGCCATCCATTAGGTTAGCTTCTTCCCAGATCTATAGAATACAAACAGTTGTGAAATACAAACTATGATGCCAAACACAGTTTAGAAACTCCAAAAATGCAGCTTCAAATAACCTTCTGCTTTTGTAAAATTTAGAAGAACGACGTATTCTGCATTGAGCATTATAATGGGCATATTGGAAAACCTGAGCTCAGACATAAACTTGCTTCTCAGATTAGCTCTGGCCCTACTCTGTTCAAATAGACAAAAATTGGAAAGGCTCACTTGCATTAAGCCATCAAATTCCTCCTCTGTTCTACCAAGATAAGACATATATAAGGCTCATTAATATTGCTTAATAAAATAGGCGTATTACAAGAATGATTACAGATTAAAATCACATTCTTGTATTAAGATTGCTGCAGAGGCTAAACCAGTACTGCTCTGATCTTAATCACCATGGATATTGCAGAGATAAAAGAAAACCAAGGCTATCCTTTAAAACCACTGCACAAACACTCCCCACACCTCTCAGGATGTTTGGTTCAGTGAGGCAAATATCCTTCATCTCAAGGTTTATTTATTGGTTTATAATATTCCTGAGTTGCATAATAGAGAGATGTCTACTAATACTCTAGAGAAAGCAGGATTTCTCATGAATTTTATACAGATAATTTCCTTTGGGAAGTGCTGAGTATGATACTTCCTGGAGGACTCTGTGGAAAATTCATGTAAATAAGACAAAATGGATTCATGGCTCCAGCCTGCAGTTATGTTGTGAACAGTGTTTKGTGAAACGAAAGCACTGAGGGCTTAAAATGTGGACATTTTCTTTACACACAATGGACTATGGTATATTAAAAGGACTTGCTGCTGCCTGCTTGTAAGGTGACTGATCAAGGTATTGACAGAGATAAAATTTTGCCTTTCTGGCACCACATAGAAGAYTCTTCTGCACTTTGCAATGGTGCATGCAGATTCAGTTTGGACTAACAAGAGTCCCTAGACCTTATCCATGAAGCACCTTCTAAGAGCATCATCATCTTGAGGACTGCATGCTGCATATACCCTCTGCTTATACCTTCTGAACAGGGGTTTGTGCCATTTGGTGTATAATTATATTGACCTTTGCAATGATGCTTCTCGGACTTGCACCTCCATGAACTGACGACTTTGAAAGTTCATCAGGAACAAGCCCCATTCACCCCGTACAGCAAAAAACTCTGCTGCCTGTACCAAGCTCTGCTGGTCAAGAACAACTTTAATGCTCCCCTGTGCAGTCTCTCAGCACTGACAATGCAACTCTGCTTTTCTAATGTGCTTTCCAAACAAGAATATCCACATTATCTCACACATACAAATGACGTCAGCCCCACRGTTTGGTGTGAGCAATGCAAGTAGAGATGAAGTGCATCAGTTCGCTCATAAGCACACAGAAAAAGGGCAGAAAAAAAACAGCAGTTATGGGTTTCAGAGCATTAACCAGCATTTCAGTATTTCTGCTTAGCATCCACATTATTTAAATCTCCCTGTAGGAGAAAAGTTTGCAGTATTATATATCTATCTATATAGCTRGTGAAGGGTCTAGAGCACAAGTGCTATGAGGAGCGGCTGAGGGAGCTGGGGGTGTTTAGCCTGGAGAARAGGAGGCTGAGGGGAGACCTTATCGCTCTCTACAACTACCTGAAAGGAGGCTGTAGMGAGGYGGGTGTTGGTCTCTTCTCCCAAATAACAAGCGATAGGACGAGAGGAAATGGCCTCAAGTTGCTCCAGGGGAGGTTTAGATTGGATATTAGGAAAAATTTCTTCACTTGAAAGGGTTGTCAAGCACCGGAACRGGCTGCCCAGGGAAGTGGTGGAGTCACCATCCCTGGAGGTATTTAAAAGACGTGTAGAYGTGGTGCTTATGACATGGTTTATTGGTGAACTTGGCAGTGTTAGGTTTGTGATTGGACTTGATGATTTTAGAGGTCTTTTCCAACCTAAATGATTCTATGATTCTATGATCTTTCCTTTCTGACTTTGCCCTGATAGTCATTATGGAAGGTACTGATGTTCCATGCTGGATCCCTAAATGAAGATGACCAAAATTTTTAACTTTCTTTTTTTTGACAGAAAATTAAATATTTAGCTAAATTTTAACAGTTTCACAAGGACTGTCTGTCTTCSTCAAACACCTTTGTTTTAAAATTTTCTTTGGGAAATCAGATGCCCCAAGCTTTCAATGATCCTCTGAATACTGATATTTTTTGAGGATATTGACTAAAGAAGTTGTCTGTTTTCCAGCACTTTACAGACAAAAATTCTTTTCCTGTGTTAGATAGCTTTCCACCCAAATGGGTGGGCAGGTGAAGCCATGCACTATGCACTGTCTGGGACATGCACCCTTGGCTTGACTGGGAAAGGTGGGGACATCTTCTCTTATGAAAGGAGTTAGAAGTTTGCTGTTGTTGATAGGAGTCTTCCCACTGACATCTTGTCTGCTGAATGCAGGTGTAATTGTTTTCATTACTTAGTCTGAAGTCTGTGTGTCCACTGGGTGCAYGAAAAGAAGTGGTTTGTCTTTCTTCCTTACCCATTCCATCTGCAGATACACGTCCATCAACAGAAAGTGATGAATTTTTGGACATATACTGTCAGGCAGGATGTCTCAAATGRTTGCTTATTTCTCCCCATTTTCCCCAAATGGGGAAAAAAAAAAAAAAAAGACTGAATGATATAGATTCAAAAGCAAGGGACACATTATGAATYGTACAAAGAATGTATCAAAGTAGAATTTCTTTCAGGAGGAACCATATTTCTACTTTCTGCTAAAGATTCCTCCACTTTAAAAACAATAGAAGTGCAGACAGGTCATGAGCTTCTGGAGCAGAGCAATACTTCCATATCTGCTGTAAAAATAGCTAAAAAGATAAAAATGAAGAAAAACTCCTATCTCATTTTTATTTTATTTCAGGAAGTATTTAAGAGAGAGCATGAGATTTATAAGTGACAATTCCTACTGAATTTTACACAGTTATTTGATATTGCTGTATGGACAAAAAGCCACAGTTTACACATTTTCAACTATTATTTTGAATTACAAGAGACTGAGAATTTTGGGGTTTAGGCTGTGTAAAGGTCCTGTATCCTTGCATTTCGTTTACTGTTGGGCAAGCTGAATCAAAACTCAAGATTTTGTCTCTAATAAGACCTCAAAATCTTCAAGGCAACAGATATATCCTGAGTTTTGTTCCATCTAACAAAATACCTTCTCACGGCTTAAATTCCTATTCTCAAAATGTCGCCTGGAGACCAATGTAATGGAGAAAAATAAAATAGAATAATGTAGAAATCCATATTCAGGACAAATAAGTGAATCCTCAGAGGGGATAAGCAGGCACAGAGGAGCTCTTCTGATTTACACCAGCTGAGCATCTGATGCCAAATATCACTAATGAAGTCACCAAGCCAAATAATGCACCCATCCTATTCCCTTATAATCATTCCAATGCCCCTTACAGCTGTTTCCAACTGTGTCTCTGATCTCCTTGCTAAGACATTTAAATCTCCTGTTTCATTTGCATGGTTATCCAGTGAAATAGCTCCTAGTGTTTCTTTTCTTGTTTGCAAAACTGAAGAGAGGGGGGAGAAGGAAGAGGCGGGGGGAGATGTAGAAATATGAGGATTTATCTACATGCAGGGAAATTATTCAAACCTGACAACTTACTTTTGTTCCACAAGAGACTAGCTTGGAGGCTTGGACTCTCACGGGGGCAGATAGCCTTTTTTTTAAAGTCTTACCATAATTAGTATTTCATGCCATCTTGTTTGGCATCCAAGTGTTGCGCTACGTTTCCTTACGATGGAGCTGGTTGCACTGGAAGGACCGTGGCTTTGTTTAGTTGACAGTGGCTTTTTTTCTAACCCATGAATAGGTTCGCAGGTCAGCAGATCAAGAACTCTGCAGGAAAACTGTCTGCAGGGCAGTTGGGCTGTGGAGCAAAGAGTAAGACCCAACAGAGAACCGGAAAGAGACGTCTTGTGATGGAGACATAAGAACAGCTTGGCTGGTCCACATCAAAGGTCCATGTAGCCTAGTGACTAATAGTGGCCAGAGTGCCAAGGGAATAACAGAACAACCAGGACAGCAAAGACTGATATTTCCCTGGCGTATTCCCCTACTCTCCTATGACTTGCAGCTCAGAGGAAGCCCATTTCTATTTAACATTCCTAGATGATTTCTTGCCATTTATTTGTCCTACTGTTTTTTTAACCTGTATAAGTTTTAAGTTTCATCTTGTCAGTACGCAGCAACAAATACATCAGTTTACTGATGTATTGTTTGAAGAAATAGTCCTTTTGATTGTCCCAAACCTTCCCTTGAGCTTTTTTATTTTATACTTCCTAGTCCTTTTACTGGAGGAGAGTCATTCCCTGTCTACCTTGCTCCCTCTTTGCCYTCTGCGCATTCCTTTCCAGGCTGGGTTGGTCTACTCAGTTTGGAGTTCTGCATTGAAGAAAAGGGGACTATGCACTAGAAGCAGGACATTTTGTAGGACTTAAGAGCCAAATTTTTAATAGTGGTTCAGAGCCTGTAAGGAATGTGTATATATTGTTTAATATCAAGCCCTWAATCCTGAATTGATATATTATCTTCTACTTTTACCTGTTGCACTCCATTTCACATATTTTCCACCCTACCTTTTTCTCTTACTTKTGATTCCTTGGTCTCCTTCTCCTTCCACAACTCCCATGACCCTTTTCTTCTGGAAAAAATATCTAGCTTACCTGTTTCTTGCTTTCCTCCTACACCACCCATTGAATTACCACTTGAACAAGTCTCCAGTGCTCTCTGTACAGTGATGGCTGCATTTGACCATGTAAAATAAAATAAAATAAAGAAAATATAACAAAATAAATCATAAGATATAGAAAATAAGTTGATTGCAAGCATCACCCCTATATGCTCTGTTCATTCTCACACCATCTTCCAAATTCTTGCATTTCTGCTGATTCTGACTTGTTATTTTACTCAATCAAAAAGTTGAAATCCCATTTTTTCAAGGCAATTGCATCTCATAGAGCACTGATTTCTGTAAGCAACATGTCCAGTCCACGTGGTTCCCAAATCCCTTGTTCAGATATATCATAAGATGCTTGGGGTATAATTATGGCCACATTTGKTTGGGAGGAATCTGCTAACAGTATCCTTAGCAGACTTTATATCCTGCAGTGTCCTAAATTCTTTTCACACTACACCCCAAGGTATGGAACACACATTCTCAGTGTGGTACAATAAAAACATCATTCTGGCCATAAGGCAGACCTCACATTCAAGGAAAAAAAAAAAAAAAAAGAAATTCATGTTTTGGGGCCATGAAGGCATCTCGTGGGATCCGGAGAAGTCACAACTGTGATGTAGTGTGGATTAGATAGTTTCATTTCGAGGAAGTTTGTCTTAAACTGTACAAACACAAGACATTTCTGGGCTACCTGATCTCAAAACCAGGGAACACTCCTTCACCCTTTCTTATTTAGCACTGTAAACATATTTTAGATGGCTAAGATTAGAATAAGTCTTTATGGCTACCCCAGCGGTAGTGGATAGTGTTTTTGGAGAGGAAAGAATAAGTTTTCCTTATGGGTGTGCTGAATCGTTGCACTGGAGAAATTGCAGCCAGCCTTGGGCTGATGCATTGCTTTTCTTTTTATTTTGAAAGGAGCAAAGAGCATTGAGCTGCTTCTGTAAATAAGCAGCAGCATGTCTCCAGCACACAAGGAAGAGAGGTGCTGTCGATAGACATGCCACAGCACATCGCTAAGGGGACACTTGGAAGTCCATTCTCTCCTCTTGCTTTTGTCTTCAGTGGSATTGCCTTTTTCAGAAGTAAATACTAATCAGACACACAATGATTACAAAAGGAGGTACTCCTACAAGAAAAAGAAAAGGAAAAAAAGTCGGAGAAAGGGATGTACACTATTTACTCCCTCAGCTACAAATCGGCATCAAATTGGAGTCTAAGAAGTGTGTATTAACATTCAGCTGGCTGTTACTGCGAGCCATAATAGACATGAGCATTGACTAGACCCAATATTAGTRATGGTACTGGGAAACCATCCTTACTTTTGGCTGCCTGAAGGCASTAGTGATCCCCTGCTTGTCCTATCTGTCAGTCTATTTGATCTCCAAATGAATTGCTTTTGATAACAGCTATATAAATGCAGAACTGTTCCGCTGGGCCTTCTTAAATGAGACTCCACTCTTTCATCTCCCAGTCATTTCAAAAAGCAGATAGACTTGTTAGAGGTTTTTAATGCAATGATTTATGTTTTATCTTGCCTGGTTTGAGGCAGCATTTATTTAGCACTAAATTCTTCCCAAGCTTATATGTAAGGGAGAAACGCTTCAACACAATATTTGGCGCTTAAAATAGTGTGTCTATGTGCATATGTGCATGTGTGTACGTGTGTGCGTGTGTGTGTACTCTGCTTCATCAGAGAGAAATAAACGATGGACTTTCTTTTTAGGAATTCAATGCTCCAATTCATTCGGATCATTGCTCCTCCGGCCAAATTAAGAGAAACAGGAAGGAAACAATATTTGAAAATCATCTAACTAACAGCATTCAGTCTAGGGCAAATAACGAACACTTTGGAGAGGCAGAGAGTGAGATGAATGATGTATCTTTATTAGGTTCAATAAAAAGAAAATCTCTGACTCTCTTTAAGTTATTAGCATTTCTTAACACTAGCAAAAGTCCACCATAGGAGTGGGTTGTCTATCTTTTGCATTTTTTATTTTCTTCTAATTGCTGAATGAGGGTATGCAGCTATTTGGATCTAAGGATAGGTGAAGAGTTGATTTTTAAGACTCTCATGTTCATTCATAAAGAAATAAGCAACACTCCTGCTGATGTCTGCATAATGGAAAGAATTGAGGTCCTCTGGTGTAATCCAGGAACATTCATCCAGACTCCATGTGAAAGGATGAGATAAAATTTCAAGCCTGGGCATTATTTTTTTCCTTTGTTTTACTGTAATAATGGTTGCATTGGAGGTACAACTCAACCTATTCATTCCAATTCTGAAAGCTTACGTTATGCTGGGACRCTTACAATGGATGGAAGACAAAGTTCTTTATAGAAAATTGGCCTAAATATCTTTGGGACAAGGAAMCTATGCTCTAAGTAGACTAATTTTTGAAAGTAATGAAGCTGGCTGGCCTGTCACTGTGTTATRTAGTATATCATTCTCTCTAATGAGAAATAACTGATACATTCAAAAACCTCCTTTCTGCCATGGAAATAAATAATACMATAAAAGGAGCTAAATGAAAAAGGGAAAATATATGTAATTTAAATAATCTGTTTAAAATAAGGTAATATCTTTGATGCAASAAGTAACTGAGCAGTAATAGCAAAATTAGCCTATTTTTCTTTGAAATGACAAAGCTAATTTTTTGTCTTGAAAGGAAAAGGGAGATTTGGGTTAGCATCAGGCAGAAGAGAGACGGGATTCTTCCACGTCTCAAGTTGGGGTTGAAACATGAAGATGCTATACAGGAGGCCTCCAGGACATTATTTATTCCACCAAGCTTAAACACATATTTTACACTGGAGCTCAAGAGACACCTATTTCTCCCCATTAGCTACAGAGGCAATTTAAGGATGTTAAACTACTAAATAGGACTTCCTCCTTTCTTTTCCTTTTTGTGTGCTGCATCAGTTAGTTAAAAAAATCTAAATATTGTCTGGAACAAGAAGAGAGAGATCCTGAATAGCCAGATGGTTTAAAGAGTGTCCTGACAGCTGTTGTTTCAAGCTCAGTTAACCCAGGTTCATTGAGATCCTCTATCCCACTGGTTGGAACATTTTTCCAGGTTATGTGGATCCTTCCTCAGCTTTGTTTTGCCCTACTGAATTCTGGGTGAATGATCTAGTAGTAGCATTCCTCCTTTTGCTTTTGTTTATGATGTCTAAATTGCTATATCTATTCTGGAAAAAAAATAAAAATTAAAAATATTTTAAAAAATTCACTGTGGAATACTTTTTTCCCTTTTTAAGTGTTTGTAAGAATTTGYCAAATTTAGCCCGCATCCTCAGAGAGTTTCCACTGTCTTGGATTTGCACCTTCTAGAAAATAAAAAACTCAATGAAGCCCAGGTTCATTTTGTTAGCAGAAAAAAAATCCGTGCCATTCTACAGTTCAATGGTATAGCATATATCATATATATTTCTCCAGATGTTTGGAGATATGTCCCTTAGCTTAGACGTCAAGTGTCCAAAAACACTTGCGCTGGTATCGCCTGTCAGGTGACCACCTTCCTCAGTGCTGCRCAACAGGACCCCTGAGCTTGAATTTTTAAGAGAGACGCTGTAACTCCTGGAAACTGCAGCCTGATGGATCAAATACGCAATACATACTCATCTTCCCAGGCTAAAATGCTTCCAAACAYGTAAAACAAATATGTAAAGAAACAGCAAATTGTGTTTCTTTGGATATCATAAATCTAGTGATTTGCCATTAATATTAAAAAGCAGTTTCCTGCCAAAGGATACTTGAAAATGCTGTCAAAGCATTACACGCCTAGACTGTATTTGTATTTATATTTGTATTTACATATGTAGATGTTATTAAAGAAAAAACACAGAAAATTCAGAAGGCATTTTTTTCTACATTCCATTATGAATGGTATGAATTGACAAAACATAAAAGTAATATTAGATGAAGGACCTTAGACATATATGCTTGTTCTCAGACAACTCTTCCTTCCAGAATGATGTAAAGGAGATTGATGTAAAAAAAAAAAGAAAAAGAAAAAAGAGTTTCATTAAGTTTATGTGGCCTGATTCTGCTCTTATCAAAGTCAGGATAACTTTTTTATTTACTTCAGAAGGAATAGCATTGATGGAGTCCATCAAATTAATTTTAATCTAGTTTTATATATATATATATATGTATATTCTGAATATTTTTCTGAGATAAGAAGTCTGTAGAATGATCCAATCAACTGACATTTGTTTCATGAATGCAGAAATCCTCCATGTCAAATGCAACTATTGCAAGGAACATCTGCCCAGASGTAGGCAGAATACTCTCTGCTTCCCTTTTCACCTTAAAGGAGCTATATTATTTTCATTTGGAAAWGTTTTCAAAAAATAATTTTTCTAAACATTTTTGTTCTTAAGGAATAAAACTAAATTGATGATCATGCTTTAAAAAAAAGCTTATGCTTTAAAAAAATTTGAGTACTTTTATAAAGAATTGTTCTGTTTAGAGTGTCCAGGTTTCCATTGGAGAAGATCTAAAACATGTGTGGAAGAAAAATAGAAAACCTGTAGAGAAAATAATCCAGTGGGGAAAAAAAAAATCCCACTTATTTCAGTCCCTGCAAAAAAAAGTTCTCATTGCTACTCTTATTTATTTGTCATTTACAGTAGTTTAGGAGCAGTTARGGATGAAAATATTTTGTCTCCTGAATATACCAGTGCTGTCCAAGTTAGCAGCAAGTACTGCTTTTTAGCGGATAACGCAGCTCCATCAATAGAATCATAGAATCATTAAGGTTGGAAAAGACCTCTAAGATCATCGAGTCCAACCATCAACCCAGTACCCATGCCCACTAAACCATGTCCYGAAGCACCTCATCCGCACGTTTTTTGAASACCTCCAGGGATGGTGACTCCACCACTTCCCTGGGCAGCCTGTTCCAATGCCTGACWACCCTTTCAGTGAAATAAATTTGGTCCTGCAATCTGCTTCAGGATGTGAACAGCTATACTGTGTTTAATTCCAGTGCTAGTCTTGGTGTCTCTTCTTTGTGGACATTGTACAAACTAAACTTGCACCTAGGCGGAGGAAACCGTTTAGCAGCAGCTGGATCTGTCAGGGTCTCTAGCCCAGCCCAGTACCGCACTGGCAATGGTGTCAGATTCAAGGGGCAGCTAAATGGACGAGCTAGGAGAGTGGAGGTGAAATCCTGGCCTGGGAGGTCAAGGAAAAGCTCTCCTGGACTTCATTTGTTTTAGACATTTAGCCCAGGTCCTTTGTGTTTTTCTRGTCTATTTAGATCGGTGCTAATTCTGCAACATAGACAAATTCAAAAATTACACTTCAAGGGATGGAAAAAAAGCCGAGGTCTTGAACTTTAGTTAAGGTTAATATACAGATGTGATTTACAGAGGTTGAGTCAAAATCTGCCCTCAGTGTCACCGATCTGAGTAACTCTTCTGATTTTCACTGATAGGCACGATTGAAGGCTGTTGAAGCCTRTTACCTCCATAAGAACTTGATCCAAATATAGTTGAAACCAGAAGAAACACCCTCACAAATTCTGCTTATCTTTGGATCAGAGACCAAAAAGCATAGGCTACGTGTGTGCTATAAAATGAAATAGTTCCAGGAAACATTCCCAGGCTTTGAAACTCCACTGCTGAGAATAGTAAATTGTTAGAGTGGTTTTGGCTCAGGAGAGATAGCAACGATTCCTGGATGAGGAATCATTTCCAACATGCATTTTGTGTGGGGCCGCAGTGTTTTGGGGACCAAGAACTCATAATGGATGTGGCCAAACATCGTGAATTGGCTTCAGGGACAGTGAACGGTCAGGGCATATTTAATTTACCATTAGATATATCACAAGATTGCTCCAGGAGGAGGGTGTGGGTGATCTGGATGTTTCCATTGGTCTTGTAAGATTTCAAAGAAAAAAGTAAAGTTTTAAATTCTTATATCAGATTTACAAAACATGAGGAAAGTGATATCACGGTAAAAGTTCTGCTGTTCAAGAAGTTTAGCATACAGAAGACAGAGACTTTCAGAAAAGTTTAACAATGACTTGAGTAATGAAATAAAAGCATTATTAATTGATTTGGACAGATGAGAAATTACAGCACAGACACTAAATCCAGGATTTTATATTTTATTTATGTATATAGATAAGTATATTATATATATATAAATTTATATATGGGAGCTCCTGTTGCTATAGAGGACTCAATGTAACTGGGCAAGAGTACAGTATGCTGAAAATATGGCCTTAAGCATCACAATAAAAGCTGAGTGCTGTTGACGGCAGTAGAAAAACTTGAAAATGTTCCATTTGAAATGTCTTCATGTTGAAAAATGTTTCTTAAATTGGAATTTTCTATAGGAAATGTTTCCTATGAGAAAAATAGTTTGCATTTTTGGCAACAAAAAATTGGCCAGAATTCAATTTTTTTTTCCAAAACTATTGGCTTTCTGACAAAATTTTATATACTTTTCAAGGCAAGGCTATCTGAAAATGCAGAATTTCAAGTTTTTCTCTAAATGCTATTTTAGAATAAAATAAAACCTTTTCTGCCTTCTGAATACTTGGCTTTTAGGAAGGCACCAAGGAAGTTGATGAGTGAGTTTGTTTTAAAACCTTATTGAAAAGGTGATGGACACTTCAAGACCTATCCTTAAACTTCATGCCCAGGGTGTCCAAGAAAACTGCAAATCATGCTCAGCTCTTCCGAGCAGAAGGTCAACACCTTTCTCTTGGTAGGTACCATCCGCCTGTGCCTTAATGCAGAAGTTCTCATGCAATTTTCCATGGATATTATAGAGTAGAAAAACAGGAATAACAATTCATTTTCTTCTTTTGTTGCCCAGTGCAATAGATCCATAACCTGGTTCTTTGGGAGTACCTTTGCAGGGGAATTTCCAAACATGCCATCAGTGAATGCTCTTTTTTAGCAACCAGGAGAGCAGATCCCATTCTGGTGGTATTTTTTTTTGTTTTGCTTTCGCTCTGCAAGGGGTTCAGGCAGCTAATTTTGGGTTGGAGCAGGGGGAAAGCAGGAAGAAGAAGGGATGCGGCACATTTTCCCCTGTATAGCATCACTTATTAAAATCCTGTTGTCCTGACCATTGTTGTTGCCATTGAAGTCTGGTTTATTTACTTGAAAATCTGATTTGTTTCATTTTATTACTGTGTTTGCGAAGTAACTGATATCAGATTCTGCAGGAAAGAGCTGCCATTTACCAGCAGGCTGTGATGGCTCTGACGCGGTCTGCAGGACCGGCTCCGAGGCTTGCTCTGCCCCGGGGGCTCTCGCAGAAATAAGATTACTGGCAATAACTGCTTCAACTGCTTTGAATAACAGACACAACTCAGAGAGCATAAAATTAGCATAAACACAGCATCAGTGTGTTCCCTCGGTGGATACGAGACAGGCAGGATATAGAAAATTGACTGAAATGGGGTCAGGCGCTGCTGAAATCAGAAAAGCAGGAAGCGCTGCCGAGCGGAGAGGTGGCTCTGCTGCTGRTAAATAAATAAATAAAATGATAGCCATGAAGTTTTAATGATAACACGTTCAGAGGGGTGGATATTAAAAATGCAGCGCTGGTGTCAGAACACCCTAAATGTTGTCTTTCCAGGCAAATTACTCTTCACCATCCTTTGGCTTTTCACTCCTGATTGGGTGGAGGGAGAGGGAAGAAATAACAATAATCATAACAGCAATTTCCTGTAACAAATTTCCTGGTTTGTTTTTTKGGGGGGGTTGGAAAGAGAAAAGGTGGAGGGAGGGCACACCTTAATAACTTGAGGAGGATGCCCTAGATTTGTTAATGAGTGGTAGAGAGTATTTTGCAGCATTCCTATCTCTTTATATTTATCAAATATTAAAATGGGATATGCTTACTGACACATTCAATAAAGAAGTACATTAAGAGGGGAAGGCACAGCAGATCTGATTTTGCAGTTTTAATAATGAGATGTTGCAGATACCGCTTGCAACAGATCTACCCGTGGAGCTCTGGATAYCCAAACCCTCAGACCTCTTCATACAGAGAGAGCTGGAACTAGCACATGCTTAAAATCAGAAGTTCCTCAGAAACCCAAACTACTGAAACAGASCCATAGTGAGCGTGTTTATCTCATAACCAGCATGAGATTTGGGATATTGTTTTCAAAGCAGCCTCCCCTCCTTTGAAGAAGAGATGCCAGAGGAGGGTAATCCACGCTGGTGGAGCAGAGGTTGTCTTCAGTCAAGAAAGAAAACGTTTATGACTCTGCTCCTGCTTCCCACTGTTGGGAGTTTGTCCTTCAGATGAAATGGGGGGTCTCRCAAAGTCTCAGCATCAAAGCCCTTTATCAAGCCAACTTACAAAGCAGAGCCTGGGACCCACTTTCAGAAAAGCGCTTTAACCCATAGGTGCTTCAGACTAATACGATATTCCATATTTCAACCATTTTTAGCCAATGATGAAGAAAATTAAAAAAAAAATATTTTTTTTCCTAAAATTCATCAAAGATGGTTTGGGAAGCTTGTTTATCTTCCTTTCTCTCTTTCTTCTTCTTTCCTTYGCTTTCTCTTTCTTTCTCTTTCTCTCCATTCTTGCGCTTTCACTCCTTTTCTCATGCAGAAGCTTTTTCAACCCCTTGGTAAGGAAAGATGCGGTGTYGTCAAATATTAATCTTTGCCTGAAAAATGATCCGTTGAAGGTCAGGAATGTTACAYGAGGTTTCCGCTGACACAAGTGATAGAGAGGATGAAGGGAAACACTCAGAAGTGGGTAACTTTAGCTAACCACCTCAAGACAGTTAACTGTGCAGAAAAATAAAGGAGAAGAAAGAGTCTGAATAAGAGCAAAGCATGGCATACAATCATTTTTTGACTGAGGTATGAGGGTGTGAGATCTAGAGAGAGCTGTGGAGTGAGTTTTAACGTTCTTGCCATYAATATCTTAACTTTTTATTATCATTATTTTCATGACCTTTATAATTTCCTGTATTGAAATAGGGTCAGAAAAGACTCTGAGAGAAACAATACTGTTAGCCTAGCCAGCAGTTGCCTTAAAAAAAAAAAGCCTCCTATTGTGAGATTTCAAGACCAACAAAATTTATGAGCAAGCATTGGATGTGAAATGAAACTCCTGACAGTGTGCCCTTGTCTACAAAAATAAGCGCTAATGACCCTCTGTCACTTGCTGGTAGATCCAGAGGAAAGGGCAAGTTTAAAAAGGCCCGGGAAACTAAACTACTTTTTCACCCTTAAAGGTGGTCCTTTCAGGTCAGAGGGAAGACATGTGGTTGTGGAGCATGGGTATAGCATGCCTGGGGACAAATAAAAGACTTTGTTCTCCCCAAGGCATCAATCCAGCATCTCTGACCAGCACCACATTTGTTAAACAAATAAGCAGATGAATGTACCAGAAGAACATGCGAGGAAAAACAAATCAGACTTATAAAACATCTTGGAGACCAGCCATGATTTTCCTATGGAAAAAAACTTAATTCCAGTCTCCTTCTCACAAAGGACCTTTTTCTCTTTTTCTATTGGGATTAACCAGCATTTAATTGATTTATTCAGGAATATAATTGATTCTGATGACAGTGGCAGGACTAAGTCCTCAAAGACTGTAGCTTACTGGCATGCAGGCTATCATGGTCCTCATTCATTTAGCTTAACTGCAGCTCCTGTGTTGGATGCATAGTTGCCCTAGACTCCTTCTGTAATCCCTGGAAAGAGAGAGGCTTCTCCAGAGAGTGGTGCACATCTAGCCTGGGCTAAATTGCTATCTGGCAGCACTTTTCTCAGTGACTATAACTGGAATCTAGGATGACTGTGTGGGATACCAGTCAAGCACCTGAAGTTTAGTTTACTAGTAGGAATACAGCCTTAGGGGCCAAAACTGTCTCGTTGTCTCTTGCTACTTCCCTGTCTCCACTTGATACTCTCTTGTACCAAACATGGATCAAAAGCTTTGCAAATCAGACATTTTTGGGGGGATTTTGATGACTCGTGGCTTCACATAATAGAATCCTGGTCTGCTTCCTTCTGCCCGTCTTTCACCCGTGTTGCTCATTTGTACATATACTCTTTCCTTATTCTTAAAGAAAATAAATACACAGCTTAAAGGAGATTTCTATTTTTGACTGAAAGATATATTTTAATGGAAATATCATATAATAAACTTCAGTTCTCTGTTACCAAGCAGCTTTGAGTAAAGGCTACACTTGCTAGTCTCTAATCCTCTAAATATTATCTAATTTTGGTTTGGGACCATACAAGTAAGGTTAAGAAACAAGATGAAATTGACTTTAAAAATCACTGAGATTATACAATTTACTGAAGTACCATGAGACTTTCATAAATATTTTTAGAAGCTGTTAATGTCACTATATGAAATCCATTAGATTTGAGTAAGAAAATAATTCTGATTCAGATAAGACTGACTAACCATTCTTAGTTTTGGATGATTAATTCATACACTAAGGTACCAGTCCTAGAGAGACTTATWTGCATGTCTTTGCAGCTCTCTTGACCCAAGATATATACTGTTCCTGGCATTAAGGCCATATGCATTTTTTTTCCAAGGCTAGAAACTCAGTTTGCAGTTTTTTTAATTGAAATTTGCAGGAGTGTTTAAAAACTCTTCACTTAAACTGTATTTCTAGGGAAAAAAAAGTATACTTTTAATTGRATGAATACTGTGGGAAAAAAGAAATAAATTATCCTATCAATCAGTCTTCTGAATGTTGTCCTGGATATGAATGAAGAAAWTAAAAATATTTTCCTAGTTCACAGAATGCTGGGATGCTAAATACAGTCATTAACAAAAYCAAAAAATATTGACATCCTCACAAGCAAGTTCTGGAAAGCAAATTTTCATTACAGTGTCTCAGTTCCATTTAATGCCTAATTTCCAACGACCTGGTTAATTCCCTCAAATGTCTGCTAATCTTCCTTCACATGATTTTTTTCTGCTGAAAACAACATCAGCCAATTGTTGGTAAGCAGCTTGGTACTAACTCATTTAGTAAAACAGAGGTTTGTAATCAGGTGGCATTTAGCCAAGATGCCCAAATCAACACCCTCCTTATTATTCTTAGTCCTGCTGCTTTTATGATGGTAGGGTCAAGCCCTTGGTTACACGTATGTTTGGGAGAGATCAACAGCTTTGGGTACATACTGGCATACTGCCTACCTTTACTGGATTTATGGCTTGTATCAGGTAGGCAATGAGTCATGAGCCATCACAACCATTCAATTTTTAATTTAGTCTCTAGAGCTGAAGTCTGTGGCAATATAAGCTACCTACTCCGCGTTTAGAAATCAAGTGTCAGTGGGGAGAGGCATAAGATTCTGCTAAGAAAGCTGTAGCACAGACACAAATGAGAGAGTTACTTGCATTATTCAAGCAATGTTGAATGTCCACCAAAACAAGGACATTGATAAAAACAACAGAAACTGAACGTAGACCAACATTGTAAAGTGAAAGAAAAGTAGCATTAGTTTATCCATTATTTACTGAACCTTTGTTTAATTGTATTTTGCCCCAAATATGTCCCCTTCTGTCCAATAAATATATAGATTAAGCTACTTTTCCACACATCAAATGATAAATATCTCCCAGTAYAAATTTCTCAAAGTTCTCATTTCTGACACTTTCTATAACATCATYGCTAACTTTTCCAGAAMCTCCAACAACCAGCATTTGCCTGAWTTTATTCCATTGYYTATTCATTATGGACTTYYAGAAAWGTTGGAACAGGGATGAAAACGGAGGAACGTTGTGCTATGAGGTTTACCAGACAAGCTCAGGAGCTCCTATGACAGTATCTTTGAAGCTACTGTAACAGTGCCAAGAGCACCTTATTTAATGGCATTTCTGATACAGATCAAATAGGGTAGCTATTAAAAAAGAAAAAAAAAAAACAGTTCAAATAATGTTTCAACTGGAGGTAGTTGGAACAGCAGAGAGAAACTCTTGATTTCTGAAGCTGGTTTTTGTGCTTGAATCATACTTTTATGGGTGCATCATAGTCAGCAATCAAGATTCCCACTTCAACCTGAATTCACACTCCTGGAGTTCCAACAGGAGCTTTAARGTAGAAAGAAATAGTTAAGTCATAAATCAAACGGGATTCATCTGCCCACAGGTACATTTCTGCAGGTTGTCATCTGTGCTGACTGTAGCTATATCCCAACTGCCTTGAGAGTCAATGGAGAGAAGGGAGAGCTTACATTTCCTTCTGTACTAAAGTACTTCTAAAATACATCGGATGAACCACACTTATTTTTCTGCACTGAGTATTAGGATAGCCCTGGCTGCCCCGCTCAGCCGTAGCTGCCTGCAGTATAAAGTGACGGGAGGTGAACCCCACTGTTGTTTCAGATGCTAATGGGTGTCAGGCTTGAACCAATGTCTTAAGCATTAAAATCTTACTTAAAAACATTGTCCTCCTTAAATTCTGGACACATAAATTTCTTTATCTAATTTAAAAACAGATAATTGTGGTGTTTAAATTAGAATTTTAATCTCTAGGRTTTCTTCTAAAATCAATAATAAGTAAAGGTACTTACAGAGGATGACTGATCCCCTTTTAAAATATGTATCAAAGATAGGTTAGACAAATTGCTCTCAGAAAGTGTCTGTTTCTTTCCRTTGACCATAAAGGGGTGCTGGAGGAGAAATTTGGTCTGACATCCTAATTTTAAACACAAACTAAAACTAGCCAAGTTTAATGCCATCACTCACTTCAGTGGGGATAGTTTAGGTCTGAATATTTTTAGTTCTTCTTCTACCATCACAGCAACATTCTACCACTTGTGGAAAAAAAAGAAATAAAGCCCGAGGCAGCACACSAACCACTACCTTGTGTGCTTTGAAATTGAAGGTGGTAACTGTCAGGATGTCCAGGCATTGATCAAGTGAATAAAAATGGAACAGTTAAGTACATTTTTTGTTGTTCTTGTTGTTAACTTTATTGCTAAATTTCCTGGCTCTGTGGCGAGTTTTCTGAGATCTGAACTGTTTCTTTCTGTATGCAAAGAGATTCACTCCTGCTGAGGCTCTTACATATTTTATTATTTATTTTCTAGTAATTAGTCTGAACCACTGACTCAAACAGAACTAGCCAAGTGAAAAAGAAAATATAACAAAGTCCCCCAATATGTTGTCTTTGCCCAGGGCAATAAGCAGCTGATGGCTAATGGGACAGATGATGCTCCTCTTCTCAGTTCATCCATTTAGCTGCTTGTTTAAGACACAAGAATGCCTACGTGCKTTGACCCACACTTTGGCATTTGAAACTTTCATATGTGGTCTTGGTAAAGCTGGACAGACATTTTTCCTGACCTTTGGAAAACAATTTTCCAGCAAAACTTGAAAACTGAAGTATTTTGCTTTGCAAATACAGACATGCTACCTTTCAAAATTAGATTAGATGTCCCTTCCTCTCTTTCTGTGATGATTACAGGGCTAGCTGCATCTCTGAATGCACTGCGAGTGCCTCTCCTGGAAAAGCAAAGTGGCAAATGGCGGTCCATCATCAGCAACCGTGGGAGATGCAGCACGGAGTTGGAGGAGAGAGCCATCTGAATTCTGTAAGGGATGATGACATGTATTAATGAGGCTAYACAAACCGCAATAGCTGGGGGAGGGAGTGGGGGAGGAAGAGTGSACCCTGCAACCAGATAACAACCAGATGACGGCAACTACAGTTGCTTCTGGTATCAGGTTTCCTCTCCTGAGACAGATGTCAACCACAGGTGACCTCTTTGGGAAATAGCCTAGATCAGATGCCTGAGTTTAAGACAGACAAAGTTTGATGACATTAATCTGAGTCTTAATTGTTAGTTCTATCAAAGTTGGGTAATGATCTGCAATCTGGGGCCATAGATGTCTAGTAATTTAACAGGGTGTAGTTAAAGTCACTGAAAAAACATGGCTGCTCCCTTAAGTTCTTGGTTTACTAAAGGCTTTACACACTGGAAGAAATTCCACTACTATTGCTTATCTAAATAATAGCTAAGTATAACTACTAGAAGGCGGTTAACATTAACAACTTCAAGGCACAGTGCTTCTTAAAACCACATCATTTGTCCCTGCTGCACATGTCACGTGTCCTACCTTTTTTTCCTACTCCCCGCTCTCTGGTACGTCAGTGCTGCTCCTGAGGTCAAGCGGAGTGAGAATCTGATGGCAGGAATCAACACTGATTTCCACATTGACTGTGTTTATTTCTATTCATTCCCCTGGAGACTTTGAGGTTTGTCTGTTTTGTTTTCTTCYCTTCTCATTTTCTTCCAAGGAACTTTACTGCTGCCTGTAAGGGAGACAATCCAGCTTTGCTAGCTGGCAATGGGAGCTCGGGGGCTCCCTGGAAATGTTGAAAACTTTTTGCTTTCCAGAATGTTTGTTTAAGAAAAGGGAGTTTACACAGCTTGCGCTGAGTGCTTGCTACGCAAAAGGATTTGCAACTCGCAGGTACAAAATACCTTCCCRTTCTCTCTTCCAGAGCTCCAGTACTGTCCTCAGCATGCAAACTCTTACCCCTACAAGGCAGAAACTGGCATTAGAAATCTTTTTAAAGATCTACAGGAAGTTTTCTCAGCAGTGCAATAAAGCATCAGGATCCATTCCTAATCCATAAAATGGTGTAGACTATCTCATAATTGTGCCTGTAGTACAAGATTTTCTTTTTGTTCCTCCAAACTCCCTCTTTATCCATACTTCCTCCAGTCTCTGCATTGGACAGGAAAGTCCCAGGCCTTAGAGAGGAGATGCTGATGAAACATGCCTTTATGCCAGAAAAATGTGTAATTGGACTATTGGTCTCCTTTTAAAATGAATGAGGCCAATAAATCAAAAGGAAATGGTGAAATGTCTGACTATAAATTAGTAGGAGGGACATGCAGTGACTCATTACTAAGTCAAATTCTGTTATGTCTATATCAKAGAATGTCATAGACTCATAGGATCATAGAGTGGTTTGGGTTGGAAGGGACCTTTAAAGATCATCTAGTTCAACCACCCTGCCATGGGCAAAGACATATTTCACTAGACCAGGTTGCTCAAAGCCCTGTCCAACCTGACCTTGAACACTTCCAAGAATGGGGCATCAACAGCTTCTMTGGGCAACCTGTTCCWGTGTCGCACCACCCTTATCGTAAGTAATTTCTTCCTTATGTCCAATCTAAACCTACCCTCTTTCGGTTTAAAACCATTACCCCTTGTCCTATCACTRCAGGTCCTGGTGAAATGTTTCTCTCCATCTCTCCATCRTTTTCAGAAGCTTCCTCAGCTTCMATAACTGTATGCCCACCTAACTTAAAGATGCTGCATTTCCAGAGCGAGTGTCCACAACAAATCCTGAAAAAGGCAGCCACTCTTGAGAGTGACCCCAGTTGGGCAGCTAAAACCAGAAACACCTGAAATCAACAGCAAAGGATGAAAAAATCTGCTTCTAGACTAMACCCACAATAAAATCTGATCTTTCAAGAAAAAGGGGAAGGAGGAAAGGAGGTTTTACTTATGCTCCCTGAGTTCTTTTTTTCTGCTTGAAAGGGAGCTAAAAAGGAGGAGATTTAATGATTTGGTTCTGGTTGGAAAACTGTGCTGCTCTTCCTCAGATGTTCCTGTCCTCCTCCAATCYCTGTTCTCTTCCTCTTCCTCCCCATGAGGCATACAACAAGCAAATAACTTAGAAAACAGTGAGCTCCTCCTTAATCACTAAACTCAGTGATCCCTGTCCCCATCCCTGCCGCCGTCTCTTTCTCCCCCCGCATGTTCATTGCCCATCACTTTCCCCAGCCACGCAGACCAGACCGAGCTCTCAGCTTTACCTTTTCTTTGCATAGCTTTGAGTTCTTGCTCTCTCTCATACATTGTCTCATCCTGCAGTGCTCCTGGGACACAGTATTTGGTTTTGKTTTTTTTCCCTCCTTTCCTTGTTTTTCTCTGTAAGCTGAACTGTTGAAGCCACAGCAAAGTCATCAGCTTTTGGGAGATGCTCACTCGAGATCACCTTTTTCTCTGTAAATGGCATGTTGGAGCTACCTGGCCAGARCAGGCTCTTACTTTTTCTGATGTATTCAATGTACTGTAACTGCTGCCACCAACAGGATGTTCAACAAAAATGAGACATTTTYCCACCTACTGCTTTAACAGCTAGATCTCAAAAAGAGATAATGAATAGATAAGAAGAATTTACTTTCTAATATCCGTTTATTTGCTGTAGCAAGCTCCCTTCTGTACAATCTCTCTCACAGTGCTCCCTCCAAACGATCTARGCAGAACATACTGCTCTTTCTCACCCAGATTGCAAGAGGCATCTGAAACCTGTATATTTTAAATACGGTCATTTTATGCAATGGACAAAGAAAAAGATGCTAAAGGAAARGTGTAAAGAATAAAATGCAAGAAATACTTTCACCTGATTCACTGATCACTACGACCTAAAATCACTATTTTTAGTGAAGAAGTTCAGCAGTAAAATCTCTTTCCCAGTGGCAAAAAAAAAATCTGTTTTGTGCCTGCAAGTCCTTCTGCAAGAGCTACTGCATGATTATTGATTTTCTGAAACTGGCTGCCTCAAAGTAAGAATGCTATCATAAGTTCACAAGTTGCAGTACCGTGTTAGTACAAAATGCTGAACAYTGTTTTTCACATGCTTTAGGATTTTTATAGGCCATTGTCTAAGTTTATCCCAAAAAGTTTAAATAGCTTAATTTTCTCAAARAGAATCCATTTCTCTATATCCTGAGAAGAATAAAGCCAAAACCTTTTTTCACTATAAAAACGAAATGCAAAAAGGCACAGAATTTTCCAAAGTTCCTATTCGTTATCTCTAAAAAAAGAAAAAAGAGAAGAAAAAAAAGTTTAAGAAATAAGGAGGAAATGTAATAGAAATAAAAACATGGAATTAATTGCAACTTTATATACAAAGAAAATGATACAGTCAATGTACTGCTTGTTTGGAGAATATATCCAAACTCTCACTTGCACTACTGAAAAACAGAGTATTGCAACTTTTAAAAGTCAGTTTGATTTCWTTTTTTTTTTTTTTTTTACACATACTTGTCTCACTACATTTAGTTCAATGTAAGCTAAACTGAAGAGTTTCAGTTTGACTCTGGCTGGTTTGCAGGGTTCCAATTAGCCCCAGATATATTGAAATTCAAAGCCCTTCAGAGTAGGGTGAAGGCATGTTTATTTTCATTTTGGAAGGAATGCTTCCCATAAAAATAACTAGAACCTAAATTGCTATTCCATGTTGTCATTTAATTTTGTCGATGAGAATTTAGTATGGGATTTAGAAATCTCATGGTTCAATTCTCATGTCATTGGGATTAAGGAAATTATTGTGAAGGAAAGCAGGATGAGGGCATAGAGCACAACAGATAATCTGAAATAATTCTCTATTTAATTCTGGAATAACAGTGCTCACACAAGGCACTATTGTGGAGTTGCCATTGGACTGGAGCCTATTTCGTTCAATTTCTATATACAGGGAAATTGCTCCCAACTCCCTCAGGCAGCTTTGCAGATCTGCTCAGGGATACTGAGGAAAATTAATCTGAATTAATTTTTGAAGTGGATTAGTTCAACTAAATTAAAACACCGTGTGGACTCTCTCATTCAGAATTAAAGGGGCTTTAATTCAGTTTTGCTTCATTCAGTTTAACATTGGGTGAAGCAAGACAGAGTTTGGGCTCCTTTAGAATTATGTCCAACTGAATGCAATTTAAATTCCTTCCTTCAATTAATTTGGAGTTATTTTGCTGACTGTCCCTGCATAAACAATAATGTAATGTCCATGAAGGACAGAACACGGGGTACAAAGATCTCTGTCCACAGGCGGGACGTGAGCAGCGTGGCGGATTCCTTTCCCACTTCAGTTTCCCTCAGCCTCTGCTCAGGAGGAACCTGCAGGAAGGACATCTCAGCCCTATTGTACATTCAGTCCTAGGCTAACGTAAAGGTTATAAAATGTGACAGGGTGAAATGGACTCATTTTCCAAGCSTTTTTTTATTCAGTCAAAGGATAGTTACAGCTTCCAAGTCACTAGTGACGTGCACTGTATTTGTAATGTTGGCTTTCTATCCCATTACAATTCTCCAGAGTCTTCTGCTCCTCCACTTCTTCAAATGAATCATTATATTAAAAATTAAAACTATTTTAAGCATAGAAGGCAGCTACTCACCAGGAGTGGGAGGAGCAAAAGAGAAAACCAAGACCTTATTCAAATACTTTGGGAATGTAAATGGACCTATTTTCTCATGGGCAAATTCTCCCCTCTCGTAGATGTGAGAGATCGTGTTCATATTGATGGTGGGGTGTTGCTGATACACATCAACAAGAAAATAGGACATATCAAATAAAAAAACCCTGACTCACATTAAATCAATTAAAGGTATTCTCCATCTGGTTCTACCCAAGGGGTTTGTACTGATTTAACTAAATTGGTTTCTAAACTGATTTAGTTAAATTGGTGCATCAACTGTGTGTAGAACAGCCAGAAGTAAGTACAAAAGAGTCTAAGTAAGTCAAACAAATCCAAGTGAGTATAAGAGGCACGGTGAAAGAGTTGGCAAAGAGATTAAGTGGCAGCATAACCTTTAGGGGTTAGTCAAYTCCTGGATGTATTTTGGGAGTTAGCATGAGCTGTGGACCATTCCCAGTGGGCAGTTTGGGTGTGATCACCTTTTTCTGGAGGGTGAGAGAGTTTAATTGCAGAGTCACATCCAGACAATGCCAGATGGCTTCAGGGCAGAGTGTGTCCTGGAAAWGTTTACTTTACTAGTACAGATATGGCCTTTGTGCCTCAGTTCTCCAACTCTAAAATGGAGTATGATTTTGTATGTGTTTTGTGTACATGTGTATGAATCAGGGAATAGGAGGTGGGATAGTGAATTGTAGATATTAGGGATGCCAAAGACCTATTACATTAGTTTTGGTTCCCTGTCCTCTCTTGCACCAAGGGAAGAACCAGTCACAGATGATGTTCTTATGAGTGAGTTTTTGCAGGGTGTTATTCATCCAACTTGAGATAAGCAAGAGATGAAGAAATTATTAACAGGGTCACGTATCTATCATTAACTCCCAGAACTGCTTCACCAAACCGCCCTTGGGTTTTGAATTGGTATTACACTTGCAAGAAGTTCTCTGTCTCTTTTCATGTCTTTACTAATTATAATCTCCCTGGGCACATGCCAGGGTTTTTCATACATTTTCTGGACAACACTGAGGACATTATCAGTGTTTGTGATGATGGGAAAGAGAGGAATTATGCACAGTATGAAAATTTCTGATGCTTCCTGATGTTTTGAGGTTGCATTCACATGACCCATACTGTTTCTTTTTCATTCAGACCTCGTAAATCCTCTGGTTGGCATATTGCAAATGCCCATGAACATATTTGGGTCTTTCTGCTTCCCGTGCAGGTCAACTTCCTTCCATCTCCTTCTGTACTGGACACACAGAGTATTAAGTCCATTCAAAAATGACCACAGATGAAAGCACTCACTGTCTGGACATTCAGCTGCTTCCTACAGCTGGCAGGTAACCAAAGCTTCTCAGATGCTTAACATGTCTCTGAGAGATGCTCAGATACAAAGTGCCCGAGAACACATATGGACCTATAGCAGAGAGAACTGACACGAGTTTGTTAGTACTCAGACAGAGAGGATAGCTTCTTAGCTGTACTGTTTTTGGTTGGAACAGAGTTAATTGTCTTCATAGTAGCTCATATGGTGCTATATTTTTGATTTGTGACCAAAACAGTGTTGATAATAAAAGGATGTTTTCGTTATTGCTGAGCAGTGCTTACCCAGAGCCAAGGTCTTTTCTGTTTCTCACCCCACCCCACCAGCGAGTGGGCTGGGGGTGCACAAGAAGCTGGGAGGGGACACAGCTGGGACCGCTGACCCCAACTGACCAAAGGGGTATTTCATACCATGTGACGTCATGCTCAGCAATAAAAGCTGAAGGAAGATGGAGGAAGGGTGGGGGTTGTTCGGAGCGATGGTGTTTGTCCTTCCAAGTAACTGTTATGCGTGATGGAGCCCTGCTTTCTGGGAAATGGCTAAACATCTGCCTGCTCGTGGGAAGTAGTGAATGAACTCCTTGTTTTGCTTTGCTTGAGAGCACAGCCTTTGCTTTTGACTGTCTTTATCTCAACCCACGAGTTTCTCACTTTTACCCATCCCACTGAGGGGGAGTGAACGAGCGGCTGTGTGAGGCTTAGCTGCCTACCGGGGCTAAACCAAAACATTAACTCAAGCTGTTCAACTCCTCCTTTTAGCCATGCTAGATCCCAATTCAACCCTCAAGCCATGAAGGCTTCATTAAGGGTTTACCATTGAGGTATGAGTTACTGTGGAATCTTCTTCAGTCTTTCATACTTCCCCTCTGCAATATCAATAAAATATATGAACAACTAAAAGAACAATTTGTGGAGGGTCCGTGGGCCTAGTGTTCTCCTCCTGTTTGTCTTCTTCCTCAGGAATAACTCCCCTGAGTAGCCTTGAACATCCGATAATAACAGCTATAATCAGCTGGCGAAAAGCATGCCTAAGAGATGTGCCAATTACCCTGCAAATACCTCTTCTAACTTTCTTGTTTGGGATTTTAGTACTAAAGTTTCAGCAAAATTATTAAGCTCTTTAATAATCATCAAAGCACACAGATCCTGACATGTATTTGAATGCTAACCTGCACATGTTCAGGGACATGGGTCCTCACATGCTTCTGAATGTGACTTTGTACTTATATGAATTGTCTCCAGATGCAGTTTCAGCAGGATATAGACAAACTCTTCAGTCTTATTAGGTTTAGCTTAAACAAAGATTTCCTGTTTGTTATGTTTCCGCCTCCACCTAGAGTAAGTACAATCAACTCAGGAGTCTCAGGAATAAAGAATGTTGGCAACCAGCTTCTTAAGAGAATAAAGGTTCACCCTAGCTCACTTAGAGTTCATGGCTGGGAGTCAGGACATCTTGTTTTGTATCTCAGTTCTATTCCAGATTTATTAGATTTATTCAGATCCAGGTACACAAACCTAAGTGAAAGTATCCAAAATGAAAGCATTGATAGGGGCACTGATGGACACAATTCCCCAAATTTAGACATCTGGTGCCATTTGAGACTGCCCAGCATATTCAAGATATTCACATGGGAATGAAATTATGAGACCTCAGCTTTTTGGGACTGTCAGCTAAAGGCCAGCTGGAGTACTATAAGGTATCTCAAATGGCCTAATAAAGGGACCACTGACATATCTATGCGCTCATGATAGTCAACGGGGATCTGAACTATGAAGCTGAGAGAGCAGTTCAGCTTATCCCAAAATAGGGAAGACATCTACTTTTGGGAAGCTGAATAATCCTCTGGTCTCTGCTGCCTAAGTGTAGGTGGGGGTTGTCCTTCCAGGCCTCCAGCTGTCTCATCAGAAGGGTGTAAGTGTTCCTTAAATCCTGTGTCATGTCTGCCAGGCTGATGAAGATAACTCTTGGACATTTTAAATGGTGCTAAGTATCTATATAAGTATCTACATAGGTAGCTGAATCCCTCTGTGATTCCCATTGACTAGCATGGGAGCTTCAACACATAGTTAACATCTATACACCTATGCAAGTGTGTATGTATTTAAATGCAGGTGTTTGGACCTGGAGCTGAATCCTGCTTCTTGTATTGATATTTGGAAAATCAATTAATCCTTCTGAATCTCTGGGGTCCATTAATAACACAGAGATGATATCTCCACAAATGCACAAATCTACACACTTTGTCAGGCACCGGCTCTGTTTCCTCAGAGCACTGCCCAATAAAGCCTTAGGCAACTTGTCTGTTATTTTGATGTACATTTTTTTACATGTCACCGTGAAAAAAAATAGTGGCCCAGTCCTAAAGCCATGACTCCGTAGGAGCACGTGGGATAAGACTGGCTTATGTCCAACAGAGCTTAGGGGCAGAGAAGTAGGGGGCAGATACTGTCTGAAGGGTGATCATAACACACACAGCCACTGTCAAGCCTCTTGGAGAGATCTGAACGGGAATAATGCTTGGGAAAAACTTGCATTCAGTTCCAGCACTGGTTTGTATCACATCTCTTTCTCCTGGGCAGGTTGTATGGTATATAAAGGTGATGATATGCATCATCTACAGGCCGGTGCACTAAAGCCTTGTCCCAGTAACAGACCCCCACCAGCAGGAACTCCTTCCAGCCTCCATATCTTTGGCACTGACGGAGGACTCTGCTTTCTGTCAGTGTATTTGTGCAGTGACACATATTCTCTAGTGATTAGATTAATGTTGGCAAAGGCAATATGAAAAACCCACACAGATTACCACTGTCACCCGCAGTAATTACATTTATTCATTTCCATTTAGCCAAGTTTTTACAAGCTGAGCAAGGGGCCAAATAAGCAATAAACACAGAGGCAAGAAATTAAAATGCTGATCCGTTCACTGTGAAAACAATCAAACCATCATCTTTCTTTAGGCAGCTCATTCATCATCCAAGAGGGCCACAGTGTGCTGATATGGAGGGCTGGAAATCTAATGTTATTACATGTAAATTCACTAACATGAAATTACTGCCCCTGATGTGATTTTACTAATAAATTAGTTCATTTCTACCTTTTCGCAAGAGACTTTAGGGACCGTGGAGAATTGTACATGAGTCTTGTAATCTTGCCTGCTTTATTTCAAGTGAACAGGCAGTTTAGTTCCTCCCTCCACCACCGTCCCCTGCTTCTCCCTGTGGCTCTTGCCTTGGCTCTGTTTCATTAGGGGATAAATAGACAGTCATAGTTTTACTGTCTTGGRGCCAGTTTTGTTGCCTGGGGTCCAAAAGAAACGTAAGAGGCTGGAGGTTCCTGTAGCACTGATTGGGAGAAGCAAGTATCTAGACCTTGCCTCAAAGTTTTATGAGCTGTAAAGTCTGTGCAAGTTGAGTTTTAGGAGCCTAAATTTTTTTTTTATACCAAAACTAGTGGGGCAGGAGCACCCAGGTACTAAGCTGATAGCAGAGTCACAGGGCTACAGTGAGTAGGATAGGACAAAGAAACAATTTATATAAGGAAAGAATGAGACAGCACAATTTTTCTATCTTTCAAAATAGTTTTGCGCTGCATATCTCCTTTAGGTCAAAGCACCAGCTTTCAAGGTACATAGCTTCACTGATGTGTAGGGGATGTAAATGGGCTTCAGAATTATGCAGAGAGTTGTAACAGACTCAAAGGCTTTGGTAGAGTTGCTCCTGATTTGCAAAGGTGTAAGAGGAGGATGAGGTCAGGATTAATTTCCCATTTTTGCTCTGTTCAATTTGCTTCTTATAAATACTCAGAGAGGGGATCTGGGCAATCTGCAGAAGGAACTGTGCTTTTTTTCTTTCAGACATATAGATGGCTCTTCAGTCTAACTCAGCAGCAATATAAATACTTTTCTCAGTCTACATCCATTGCTCACCTTGAAGCCAACTGCAAGATACAAGTCACTCAATGTTGAATTCGGTCCTTCTCACTCCTCAGCTGTAAGAAAGCAAATTTGGCTGGTGCTTCTTCTGTCACTGGTGGGCCAAACCAATTCCAGACCATCAGGTCTGCTTTCCCTGCCGCCATGGCTTTGCACTGGTAGCAAGAGTCAGCAGTGAAAACTCATCTGCTGATACCTATGAGATCCACCTGGAGCAAATTCACGTATTGAAGTTCCATCTTTACACCCAGCAACTTTCAGGGGCAGTGCTAGATCCTCGCTGTGTTTAAATCTCTTAGATTCACTGGAGCTCTATCAATTTATAACATCGGGGGGGGGGGGGCGGACACTTGTTTCAAAAGCAGCTGTCAGTTCTGAAGTCTCACTGTTTATTTGCTATATTTTCATGCATATTGAGTGGTTGTTTCATTTCCCCCCTTCCTCACCTATTCCAGCTCTGCCTTGTATGTTTAGCATCAAGGGCACATCTATATCTCACTACATGTGTTTCATGGTGCTTTGGCCAATAAGACCCTGAAGAGGATTTGGGTCCATCATTGCTACCAGATAAATAAGCAATTTATCTGCTATAATACAGGTGTCAAAGAATTACATGCCTAAGCCTGATCCAGTTATCTAAGCTCTTCCTATAGTCAATGGGAAGAAATAGACCTTTTTAAGAGGGTAATTTTGAAGCGGATGACTATCTGACAGTGCCTAAAATAAAAATATATATCAGTATTTTTTTTCTGGGAATTTGGAGTGCCCTTTTGCTGTGACTCTCTTGATCATCTCCACTTAATGCACTTCAGTTCATCACAGTTCATTGATTCATTTGGTCTCAGAGTGCACAAACAGGATAACTTTCAAATGAAATTAAACCAGAAGGTAAACTCTAGAATTGTACCTGATATTTTCTAACTACGAATGGGAATGGGAACAAATTAGACCAAAGTGAAATCCCTCTGAAATGGCTACAGCATGTATGTTAGGACTGCAGCATAGATTGTTTCAATCTTCAAATCCAATCCTGTTTGCCCAGACTATATACTAACATAGATATTGCCTATGTTTTCCTTCTGCCTCAGAAAGTTGAGTAGAGCTTACTCTTACTTTTGAGATACCTGAGTAATGTAAGCTGAACCTCAGCTTAGGAAATAAATTTTATTTCTGGGTCAACACTTTGACATAACACAACATTAACTTGTGCAAGTTAATCACAGGACAAACGGAATCATAATATTTCATCCCTATTACTAGGAGTACGGCCACTGTAAATAACTTCTGACTATAGAGCCGTTATTTCATTAAGGAAACAACTAAAATTCCCAATAGTCTTTCTACCCAATAAGCTGATTAGCTATAAATCAGCCAAACTTGCTGTCAATATGGACGAGCTGTTGACAAGTTTAGTAGTTTGTCTTATCTTGATCGTCTTAAAAATGAAATTATASAGTCAGAAGGACCTCAATACATCAGGATTCAGTATCTGCATCACTAAGATTTACCTACCAGTCATGTCTGAATGAGGTTGGGATGACAGAAGGAGGGGCAGTGATCAGGGCAAGGACTGTGCTGAAGCAAGGGAGCCTGTTTCTGTCCTCACCTACTCTGAAGTAAATTGGAGTTTTTCCAACCAGGACTTTAGACTTTCATSAGAATTGAACTAGCATGAAAAGAGATTTCAGGCTTACAAAAGCCCACTGCATCCAATTAGCACCAAAGTGGGACATAAAGTCAAGCAGCAGGTCACGAGACCAATCCACTGCTGGTGGAGCTCCTCTGCAGTCATCATAGCCAGGGTGACTGTGGCACGTTGCTTTCACGTTTCAAAGACTGGTAGCTATCAGGGACATCTAAATTATCATCGATCCAGTCTTCAGACTAGTCCTGGATTCAAAGTGAAATCCAGGCAAGAGTCTTGGACTGGGTTGAGCGGCACTGACATGCTTTCTCCTTCTCTTGCAAAACTTCAGCTCCAGCTAACTCAAATGCTAGGATATCTGCTGGTACACCCCTGGCTCTCCACATGGAGACTTTTATAGCTGAGCTGATGGCCATGCTAAAAACATGACCATATTCATCCCACCTAACCTTAGGTACCTTAGGGCCTTGAGGGCCCTGCCAGACCGGTAGTTGTAGATTAAAAGTGGATGACAGAAGCTTCTAGCTGCCCTCAACTGTCTGTCCCGTTCATTTGACAGAGGCTGCTGTCCCCAAGGAAAGGACATTGGATTATTTTATGAACTTCTACTCTTTATATCATGCATATTAAGTAAAGCAAAGCTGGTGCCAGTTAAACTGAATACACTGTGATAAAAACTAGACTCATCCAGGACCTACTTCAAGGGAGGATGTGCTTCAAGACAGGATCAGGTGTCCCTGTGTTGAAAATGTCAGACCCTCTCAGAGGGCAGGGGAGATGTTTAGGTATATGACAACCTCAGTGACTCATTTCTAGTCTGTAGCCAGAGTCCATGAGACCCTTCAGTGAGCCACCTAAGCGAGTAATGCATTTGGCATAGACATCCTAGATGGTCAATGGGAAGGTATCTTCTGCAAGTCACCTAGATCTTAGGTTATTGATGGACTTGTTATGGTTCTCCCTCTTATCCCACCTATCTTATCCCTTCTGCCCCGGGCTTGCTTCAGCCCGAGTTATTTATATTACATCAAGGTCTAGAGACATGACTGAGGTTGAAGTTTATCTGTACTAAACCCAGAATGAGACAACCTTCCTTGCTCCTAACCCTCATTCTACGTAGCTGAGAGAGAGTGAGCTTGCAAAAAGGTATAGGAGATTAAGTCAGTTGTTCAATGTCCTATACTTAGTCAGTGGTGAAGCCAAAGCTGACTCCAGGCTTTCTGACATCCTGTTCTTTGCTGTATTCATTATATCACAGTGCCCTGCTGGGAAAAAAATCTCATGCACATCAGCCTGCTTTGGCCCAAAGTGATCAAACATCATTCAATGCCAATCAAGCCTTGTGAGGAATTAAGAGGAAGCTATGTAAAAACATCAAGAGACACTATGTTTGCCTTTCTTTATCCCTGGGATAAATCTAGGAGCCTCTCCTTTGCTGATTTTGTATTATGCATTTGAAAGTGTTGTTGGAGCAGATCAAAACCCGAGGAAGCGAGAGGGGTATTGTTTTGTGTGAGGGTGTTTTGAGGCCTCGGGTTGCTTATACAGCAAAATAAAGCAGTGCTGGCTTCTTTCTTTTCTTGCAAAGATCCTTTAGGAATTAGTCTGGCAATTCCAGCACCAGAGAAGGGCTCTTCCTTTGCTAATCACCTGGCTTTATTCGGCTCTGAAACTCACTCAGAAGCTCCCTGTGTGTGCATTAACCAAAGGTACAGGATTATGTTTGTTTAATAATATAGTGGTGTCTTGCTGAACAACTGTAATTTCCATGTACTTATTGATCTTAATTTATAATGCCATTAGCTTTCTAAACTGCCATTAACTAATGATGGGCTCTGTAGGCTTAACAGCTCTTTCAAATCAGTTGCTGACAAGTGGGCCCCAGAAGCATTTGTCAAAAGGGAAATGGATCCCTATCAGAGTGGCAATAAATTAGGTTATAGTCTTATCAAATTAAACAATGGATGAAGGAAAATTAGCTATCAATAAAAATCTATAAAGCTGCCCTGATTATTCCCAGTCAATTATATCAATTAGAGATCAAACAGTGAACCCCCTGCAGTACGTTAAATAGAACTAACCGGGGCCAAAGGCGGCCAAATTGTGTTACAAAATGCAACACCACGGGCAGCTGTAGGAGATAATCATTACTGTCATTGACAAAGGAGCTGCTTTATTAGAAAGCTGGATGTTGCCTGCAGGCAGGCTTCTGGCAAGAGGACAAAGGCTCTGCAATGAGGAAGGGGAAAGAGGCTTGAACCTGGCTGCCAGTGTGAGGAGTGTGTTTCTGGCTGATAGCTCCCCCAGCTTTTGTCATTTAAAGCAGGCTGGGCTTCATCAGATTCTGCTGAGTCCTCCGAGAAGTGACTTTGTCAGGAGACTACTTTCCCTCTCTCCCTTTGTTTTTCAAAGCTGTGCTGTTGATCTTTTCACTAATGATGCAYGATGCTTTAAAGATGTAAACTTGTTGTAGTGCTATTAGGGTCCAAATTGTAACTTTAGGCACGGACTAGAAGGTGGTGCTGKGGGGCGATATCCCAGCATCTACCATATGAAGTGATGTATCCTAGAAATTGCCCCGGAGACCTGAGTAGGTCCTCCTTTCTCTGTCAAACAGTCTTGGCATCTGTGGTGGAAAAAGGGATCTCTTGCCCCTTTCATATTGGGATACAGATGCCAAGCCAACACTGCTTCATKAGGTCACTCTCCCAGGACTGTCCTAGGCTGGAGTGGTCTGCTTGTGTCCATGCTGTTTTCTACTGCAGCTCATGGCACACAGGAATTTAAGTTCTTCTCCCCATTGCAGACTGACCATAGGGTACCAGGACCCATGCTTAGATATTTCTTTGAGGGATTCAAAAGATCACCCAGATAATTCCCAGAAGACCCCAAATTTTCCATCTGTTTTCACGACGTCAGCAGTGCACTCCACAGCGGTCTGTGTGAATTTTATCCTCAAGCACCAAATTCCAGCAAACTGCAGTAGGACTGTACACCTGCATATCTTAAACCTTTAGAGTACTGAGGGAGCTGGCCACTCTCCATCATTTATCAGCAG
>JASVER010000055.1:6188898-6205463 GCA_030449065.1 Oceanodroma leucorhoa | reverse complement strand
TTTTTTTTTTTTTTTTTTACATGGATTTTCTGCACATCAAAATGAATCGAAACTGCATGAAGATTTTGGTAGGGAGCAATCTTTTAAAAAAGTGTGCTGGATTTTCTATACCTAACAACTAGTGCTGACTGGCAATTTCTGGACAGTTTTTCACCCCACAAATTCCTTATTATAAGAACATTTTTCTTTTGACAAAGTTTCCATTTCCAAAAATTGTTGATTCTACTTTTCTGATTTCCAGTTCCTCCTTTTCAAAGTCCTTTAAAGCAAAGTTCCAGGGTTYATTTGGAAATATCTATTAAAACAGTGGTGTATACTGTAAAAATGTGACATTGAAGTAAATTACTCCGGTTAATCCAAACCAGTTTTGGGGAATTATTTTTTCTTATTTTGCTGTTCTTGTTACTGTTGAGATTTTGCCCTTTTCTGTGAATGCAGTGCAAGAAAAGTTCAGAWAGCTAAATATTTTCTTTGGTTAAGAAAACTATTCCCAATTAACTTTCCTTGTAACAGTCAATGCCAGCAACGTTAATGTGTACTGTATAATCTACCTCGTTTTTGACACGGTGTAGTAGAGAGCTTAGAGAGCAGGRGTCCAATGATATGCTCAGACAGCAGATTTAAAATAAACAGAAGGTTACACTTCTTTTGTTTGTTTGTTTTGTGGTTTTTGTTTGTTTTTCATAAAACCTAATCACAATGCAGAAGTCATTGCGTTGAGATATTGTGGAAACTTAAAGTATAAATAATTTATATAAAAAYAAACCAAAACAAACCAACCAAATCAAATTCATGAAGGTTAATCACAGAATCATAGAATATTTAATAATCTAGATTGGAAAGGACCTGTGGAAGTCATCTGACCCAATTCTTTGGTCAAAGTAAGGTCAGGATGGCTGTCCTAATATTCYTGTTTTCCTTCAGCGTGTGGTGTAGATGGTGGATGGTGATTACTTGAGGCATCCCCAAAACTTGGTGGTTGCATGCTTTAATGCTTTTGGAACAGCACAATGTCCAGTTTTCAGAGGGTCACAATGCAAAYGTCAGGAACCATATCCCATAAAACTCAACAATACTTTGCTGCATATGATAGCCTAAATGAAAATATGCATTATTAATGAGTTAGAAAGTTTCTGTTTGGGCGAGATGTATGCAGCTACATACATGCAGACTTCTCCACAGGAGCTGGTCAACCTTGACTCCTTTTATAGCCATTGTAAAGCAATTGGCACTAGTAGAAGTGATTCATCTCGCCTTAGAGTACATGTCTAAAATAGGTCAGATGAATCACACCCTAGCAGAATCTCTTTCTTCACTGACTATAAAGGAAATCTAGGAATGACTTCTTTAAATTGCTCTTATTTTGGATTTTTGGACAAATTTCCTATTTAAAATTTGCTGGGGTTGAAATTGCCAAAATTGCCAAAATATGGTGTTTCCCAGCCTTGAAATTCAAATTTCCAAGTTTCAGCCTGAAACATTCTCATTAAAAATAAGKTTTATGGTTAAAAAAAAATACTGGTATATATTTAATTAAAAGGTGGCATTGAGTTTAGCTATATTGATACATGTAGCYGGTTATTTTAATATTAATGTATTCCACTTACTTGTCTTTTCCCATTAGTAGCTATTGAACTATTTTCAAAGAAGGACAGCATCTTTATCACCATTTTAGAGACATGGAAATTGTGGCGTAGAGGGATCCCAGAATCATAGACAAGGTGACTGGAAGGGATGTCTGGAGGTCYAGCCTCTCATCTGAAGCAGACTATYGCAAACACTAGGCAAGGTTCAGCCAGGGTTTTGTCTAACCAAGTCTTGAAGTCCTCCAAGGATGGAGCTTCTAGGACCCCTAAAGGCCCTAATTCCAGTGCTGCACAACCTCCTAGGGAAAACATTTTCCTGACATCCAGTCTGAACCTTCCAAGCTGCAATCCATGGCCGTGACTGTTRTATCTACAGACAACCGAGAAATGGTTTGGTCTGTTGTGTTTGTAGCTACATGTCAAGTCCTTATGGGCTGTTATTAGACCCCTTTTTACCATACTATGCAAGACCTGCCCCTGCAAAATCTCCTTGCAGGTCACTTGCTCTAAAATCCTTACAATTTAGTAGCTGCCTGTTGGACCCTCTCCAGTTTCTCTGTGTCCCTCTTGACCTGGGGCCCCGAACTGGACACATTATTCCAGATGTGGCTTCAGCAGCTCTAAGCAGAAGGGGATAAGTTCCCTCAGGGTGCTGGATACACTCTTGTGCTGGGTACACTCCTCTACAGTGTAGAGACCAGTATATGGTTTGCTGTATTCATGATGACAGGACACTGCCAGCTCATATGTAACCTGGTGACCGCTGTGATCTTCACGTCATTTTAATTGGAGGCACTACTCAGCCAGTCAGTTCCCATGGGGTTATTCTACCCCAGGTGCATCACTTTGCACYTCTCCTTATTGAACTTCATAAGGTTTCTTTTGTCCCAGTCCTTAAATTTTTTGTGTTTCCACTGGMTTGAAGTGCTGTCATTAGCTGTGTCAGCCACTCTCTCTAGCTTAATAACACCTACAAATTTGTCAAGGGTGCACTCTGTCTCAGGTGGAGGGTGCACATTGGCCAAATCGTTGATGGAGATATTGAGCAATATATGTCCTAGTAGTGACCCTCGGGTTATTCCACTTCATATCAGCCTACAACCGTGTGTTAAGGTATTGATTACCAACCCTTGGAACCTGGTGTTTCAGTCATGTTTCAACCCATTCAACAGTCTGTTTTTTCAGCCTGCATTTCCCCAACTTCCAAATGAGGATGCTGTGGGAGAATGTGACAAAAGCCTTACTAGAACAAGTTATATCCTCTGTTCTTTCCTACTCTGTATAACCTATCAATTCATTAAATAAGGTAATCAGAGTGTTCAAGTATTATTTGCCCCTGGTAAATCCCTGTTGACTATTCTGAATACCTTATTGTCCTTAGGTTTTTGGAAATGGTTTGGAAATGCTACATGACATTTCTAGAAACTCTAGGCCTGACCGGTCTTTCTCCTTCATTCCTTTCTTAAAGATGGGAAAAACATTAGCCTTTTTTTCAGTCATGAACAACCTCTCTTGATAGTCACAAATTTTCATAAATTCACCCAGCCATATCAGCTAACACTTTTAGTATCGAGTGTATCCTATCTGGTCCAGGGGATTTGATAGCATTGAGGTCCTCTAAGTAGTGCCTCATCTGTTCCTTTCTCACTCTTGRCTGCCCTTCTCCCTACCAAATAATGTTGATCTACACAGAGGTCTGGAGCCGTCTTTGCTTGTAAAAACTGATACAGAGAAGGCATTGTGCGCTTCAGCCTTTTTCACCCTGCTGATGATTAGGTTGTCTCCTGCATCCAGCAGTGAACTTGCATTTTCCCTGAACTTCCTTCTGCTACTGGCACACCTGTGGATTCCCTTCTTGTTGCTATTACTGCTCTCTGTCTTRGGGCCAGATGGGCTTTGGTCTTTTTCTTTCGGAGCCCAGGTAAAGCCTTTATGCTCCTCCTTAGTTTCTTTTCCTTATTTTCACTTCATGTATGGTCCCTTTCAGCATTTTGATTCATCAAGAAGTTCCTTGATTAACCAAGCAGACCTGCTTGAAGTTCTTGCTCTTTCTGCACAAACAGAGCATTTATTCCAGAGCTCTTCAGTAAGTTTTCTTTAAAAGTATATCAGCTCTCTACAGCACCTTCTCCTTTCCTGGACGCTTTCAGGGGAGTCTGCATAGCAATTTCCACTGACCTAGTCTGCTCTCCAGAAGTCCACTCTTCTGACTCTCCACCAACCTTCCCAAGCCTTCCTCCAGATCCTGCAGCCTTGCTGTGTCACTGCTGTCCATGCTACCATCTATGGTCATATTCGCCACGAGTTCTTCCCTGCCGATGAACAACAGGGCTAGCAAAGCACTGACCCTGCTTGTCCTTTCTAGTATTTACATCACAAAATATCTTACCCAAGGCCACCCAGAGCCAAGAATAGAATCTAGTTTTTTGTTTTCTGTGCAGTCTTAAATGAAAATGTTCTATAAATATGTGCAAGCAATGAGGAGATTGGAAGTCTCTGAAGACATGTTCCCATCTTTGTGCCTTATTTACTGGAGAAGATGGTTAAAAAGCATCTTATCTTACTTGGGAAAAATAGCTGTATATTTGCCAAGGTCAGCAAGATGCAAAGAGATTTGCTGAGGGCTATATTCTCCTCTCTGATCCATTCTGCCAATTTCCACTTCATATTCAGCAATCTGTCCACACATGGGCCTCCTAAGGATGTCAGCAAGAATTCCACAACCACAAGAGAAGATCTGGGCGCTTCAAAAGTTAGTTGCTCAAGTTAAAATCGCCTCAGGGCAACTTTGACTTATGCATTCGGTTCCTTTGACTTATGCATTCAGTTCCTTTTGATAAAATTATATGTATTCACAAGCTGCTATTTTGTCTGTCAGGACAGAAAAAGTGTAAATAAAAAGAACATACGGTTGGAATGGATTGCTTGGATCACTGAGTCTAGGTCACCCTATTACATAGACAAGCATATCATGTGGTGCCTTTTATAACTTTTATCAAGTCCCATCTTTAAACTAACTAGATTTGTTGTGTCCTAGTGGTCTTACTGAAATGCTGTTCCAGAGTTTCATTTCTTTGGTGGTTGGAAACCTAATTTCCAGCCTAAAATTATTGTTCGGTTGTTTGTAAGCAGTCGTTCCTTTGCCAGCTTTGTCTATTTGTTTGAAAAGCTTTTCCCCCTTCTCTTTTATTCTCTTCTCTCCTCTGTAAACTTATTCTTTCAAAGCCTTCTATGTAAAACTAATAAAGTCCTGCTCTTCTTGTCTCTTCACATGTGTCAGTTTCTATTCTCCTTATTAGCTACAGTGGCCTCCTTTCCATCTCTTCCAATCTGAAATTTTTTACCTTGGGTGAGTATGAGTGACCTATGTGAGGCACATTGCTGTGTGCAGACATATGATGAAGACTTGTCCTTCTTAAAACATGTTAAAAGTCTTGCTGAACAATCCACCCCTTCTTAAACACTTCAAAACAGTCTTTTTCTATTGCCATTTTCTTCGGTGCTATTGCTACCTCTCTGCCTTCCTCTAATTAGCACATTCACATTTCTGATATCACATGCTTTGCACAGCCTTCCTTCTTTGCCTTCTCTGGGCACACTCATCCTGCCTATTTTTTTCCTTTGCCGAAGTATTTTAAACAAAAGAAAGCACCTGATTATTTATTTTTAAAGAAAAACACACAATATGATTAATAATGTAATCACATATTTTACTTAGAATAGACTAGAATAGAATAGTTCAGCTGGAAGGGACCTACGCCGATCATCTGGTCCGACTGCAGTTGGACTTGATTTTAGGTACTGCAGTCTTAGTTCCCCTGAGATTCGTCTTCGTTCATTGCCATCCTTACCACCATGTTTGAATTAGATGAGAAATTCCTTGGATATTGCTTTGCTTGAAGATACAGCTATGATTCTGCAGAGATTATAATTATGATTTACTGGATAATCTTCAAGTCGTCTTTCTCTGTATCTGTTACCCAACTGTGGCCTAAATTGGACCTTTTAGAGAAGCAGAGAAAAGAACCTGTGATCGGCCAGCATGAGGAGTCTCATCTTGCCCAAAGGAAACCTCACTGCTGCTATCTGTATAGCTGCTTCTTCCTTCTTCCTGGTCTTTCATGAACTATTCCTCTTCCTCAGATCTTGCTGCTTTCTCCACACCTGCATCTCTCCCTTTGCATTCCTCAACCCCACCTGCTCCTACCTTTCCCCATCTCCTATCCCCATGTCCCTGCCTCAATACCTTAACACTGCCTTTCCTGCCCTGTATACTACTTTCTTTCCTTGAACTACCGCTGTTTTCTCCCCAGTTGTCAGCTTCTTGTTTGCCCATTTCTCCAGACCTTGCAGCTTTCTTGCTGCCTTTTCAAGCTTTCTCTCTGCATCTTTGCTTCCTCCTTCAACATCCATCTTTTGCTTTCTCCTTCAACATCCATCTTTTGCTTTCTCCTGCATCTCCCCTCAAACCCATCTCTTCTACCACCAGCTTAATGGTTTAGAGCCCATGTTTTAACATTTATTCTGATTCTATATATTGCATATATATATACAAACACATACCGCTATGTGAACAGTGCTTTCCATATACACCCTTTCTCACTGCTGTGCCTCAGTGGTTGAAAACTAATGAATTAGAGGTTGTTTTAAGCCCTGAAAAGGTTTTCACGCCTTCCAGACTTTTTTTTTTTTTTTTTYYTTCAAACTAGTTCTTGTTTGCTACTAAACTGCTGACAYGAGAGCCCAGGGGGGTTTCTCTTAAAGGCTTGGCTAGGAAATACAGAACCCAAGACAGTGATAAAAATGGCAACTCTCCCACCTCACAGAGGGTGGAGGGATGTTTATATGAGCAGCTGTAATTTGGTCAGGGTTCTGGCATTTAACTTCTCACTCCACTCATCAGAAGTGCCAAAGGCTCCTTAACCAAAAGTGCCGAGGATCTCAGCTCATGATGGGTTTTGTTCTTTGGCAGAGTCTGAAGCCCAGACCAAGGTTGGGATCCATTACACCAARCACCGTTCGAGCAACCTACGGTGAAGGCAAGGCCTTGCCATCAGCAGCTTATACTCGTTTAACACGTTAAGTCCTTTGCCAGCATAACRCTGGTTATACAAAAGAGTGGTAGAACCTTCCCAGCAAACGAGGAGGAAAGAGCACTGTCTGAAATCTTTTCATGTCTCTTCTCATGGCTTTTCCACCCATCGGCATTCAATCAGTGGATATGACAACTCCACAGCCCCAGACGGCACGACTAAGGGTCACACGGGGAATGAAGAGGAACAGGAGGTGYTATTTATATGTCAAAATAACTGATGTGAACATTTCTGTGACTACTTCAAAGGAACTTCTCATTATCTTTGTTATTAAGTGCTTCTGCGTTGCTAAGAAGGGGGGCAGGTTAATTGGAAAAATTATGTTTAAATTTTATAAACAGTGCAAGCATGAAACCCATAATTTTAATAAATGTTATCGTGTCTCCTGGATCTAATAGATCTTAACTGATGCATGGTATCATTAAGTTTAATTTAAGAAACTACCCCTAGAGAAGTTTTTTAAATCAATTGGAGACACGTTCTCAAACAATGTTGGAAATACTTGATTCACCTACATCCTCATCACTGAACCAGTTTCCTCACTAAAGCAGCAGAAAGGAATATTCCACTTTACTATCTCATCTTTCATGCTAAAAGAAATGGAAAGCTTTTTTACCCAATATATTAAAATATCAAGTCATCCATCAAGCAGCTGTTTAATAGTGCAGTGCAATGCTTCATACAGGGACATGTTAACTAGATCCAAATGAATTATTACATGAAATTAACCCTTTTATCTTTCTGAAAATGAATAACAAACTAGGTTGGATTTCTCTTGCATGCTTCAGCTTCATACGGATTTAAGGAATAGCATAGCCAGACTTCAGGCTATTCCCTTTAACCATTCATTGAGCATTTAGGAAATAAACTGCATGTACATGGTTCTGGTATCTATTTTGGCTGCTCAGATGMTGAGCACTGAACACCAGACAAACGAGGTTACCTGAATGGGGTAAAACAGATTTTGAGAAGAGCCACCTGCTAAAAATCTCAAGGATCAGATGGGGAAGGCCAAAGAACTTAAGAAAYAGGGTTTATGGGTTAATGTTTGCTCTTTGAAGTGACTTTTTATAGTGACTTAAGTATCTGAAGCCACCACATAAGCCCAGCCACAGGTACAGCAGAAGTCAGAGTGATTCCACCTTTGAAAGGCAATGAGCTGTGCTATATGGCAGCATAGAGCAGGTAAGATAATGTCAGRAAGTCAGCTTGGAGAGGTGACCACATGTTAAATACACAGTTTGCTTATTTTTCRGTAACTCTCCTCTGGAGGAAACCGCAAATATGCTTAGTCATTTTTGTACACTTACAGTAAGACTCTTCACACCTCTCCAACCAATACARCCAAGGTATAGGTCTAGGCAAGAAAGCAAATCCATGGTTTAGCACAGTGCCTGACACAATTTACAAAAGAACTTTTGACCCATAAATAGGACAGTTTGTGCTTTGAAGTGTCTTTGATAGGCCATCATCTGTTAATGTCCCATTCAGGAGAAAGCATCTGGCTCTTGCCATGTGTTATTTTTATTTATGCGCATATGAAAAGAAGAAATGTTACATGAACTTGCACTGCTTCATCTTCCTCTTTCCTGCTGTCCTGTTTAATCCAAAAATAAGAGCGACTTGTTCTCCAGGGTTGGGATATGACAGTGCTGACAGTACTTTTCCAGTGCAATACGTCTGATGGGACTTACCCCAGAGAGCAGAAAACTACTKCACCCATCCAGAAATCAAGAATGAATGACTGGTGAGAAGGATATTCCACTTCTGCCCTACCATGGAAGCCATCCATTCCTGTCTTCGACAATGTGCAGGCTCCAAAATTGTGCAATTGCTTCCCCCGCCCCGCCAAAAGAAAATAGTCTTTGTGTGCCGCAACTGCACATAGAGCTGTGTGCAGTGCATGGGACTGGCAACAGTATGAGCAAATTCCATCAGACCACCCCGATCACTATCTATGATCGATTTTTTATCCACAATTGAGGAAAAAACAGCATTTACTTGTCTAAATTTCAATCCCAACATGACCTGCATAAGCAGAAAATCTGTTTTTTCTCTAATCCAAATTTCAGATAGTTTTTTAAAAGGATAAATGGGATGTTATTTGGGTAATTTATAAAGAAAGGAAAAAAAATCTATCTAATGCTTTAATTGCATGACTGAAAGTGTCCAAAAATTACAGTCATGGGTTAGTTAATAAGATAGGAAAACAAAATGTCTCAGCTAATGTTTTGATATATACTTTATTCTCTGAGAATAGAAGGACAAGACTGTTCCCAGTGAGACCTACATTTATTCTTAACTCCTGGACATTAAAAAAAGAAAGATGAAGAAGTCAAAGTTGCTGTTCATATCAATTCCTCCGAGCCATGTGCACTAGGGCAAAGTACCACATACGCAGCYGCTGTTACTTGTATAAACAGATGCAGCACAAAATCAAAGATCATCCTCCTTGAAAGAAGGCCTTGAGGATGGGAGGTAGACTGCAATATCTTGAAGCTCAAGCATTCTTATGAGTCAGGGCTCAAAAAGCATGAGATTATTTTAGCAAACATGATCCTTAATAAAGGAGTACATTCTGGGCTCATTTTGTTTGCCTTCTGGTTTCTGAGCCTTTAGGGTAGCCCATATAAAAATTATGTCCTCAATCTTTTATCTGTAAATGAAAAGAACAAACAATTTATTCTTATAACATATGACTCGAGGTTCCATGATGTTTTGGTCAGGAAGATTTTGAAAGACACCAAACATGTATAGCAAAAATCTGGAAAGGAACCAGAGCTGCTAAGACTAGTATTTAATTGCCATTTGAGATTACTCCTAGGTTCTCGTTAGTACCGAATACATATTAGGTGAGGCTTACATTAAAAAAAAAAAAAAGAACAAAACAAAACAAAACAAAAAACCCACAAGACTTAAATTCTTTGGTAAAGAAATATTGTAGAAGAGCATCTGAATGCTCAGAGTTAGAGAGCTTTGGGTGATCATTTCAAAAAGTTCAGAGCACCCATTCACAGCTCCCCTGTAGCTGATGAAATGTGGATTTATACTGCTCTGAAAGTCAAAACTGACTTCAGTAAAATCAGACACAAGGCATGAAGGTGTCCTAAATTAGTTGTCATTGTTGAAAGTTCAGTCTTGACAACGGACATACCCAACTCTTTGTGTGGATACAAGAAAAACAGCTCTAACTGGTTTTAAACTCTAAAAAACATTCCCTCCATGAGTTTCTTTATTCAATATATATAGTTAAGCAATAACTGAGAATGAAAATTTGTGGTTAGATTTCAAGATACCTGTTCACGTTTAATAATATCTTTACTCCACAGTGTTTATCCTATTAATGTAACTATTACTGGWGTAATAGTGCTGCTTCACTTATAAGCAGATAAAGTAACTTTGCCATTGCATAAAGGAAGGAGTACTCTAAAGTGGCCAGTTTTGGCATCTGTGCTGAAATCTGTTTGAGATGACTTCTATTGCTCTCTGTGACCTTGCTGTGTGTGAAAATATCACCCATCTGAATTCATCCTGAACCAACCTTCCACCACATGCCATGCCCTGGAAACATGATGCACCATAACCCTCTGCATAATACATGGGCAAAAGCTGAGCTGGTTCAGTGGCAAGGATTGACATTTAAAACACAACAGAAAGGAAAACAAACAAGTGGACATAAGCCAAAAAATACAAGCTCTTCAGCTTTGGTCTATTGTTTTTGTTGGTTTGATTTCTTTAGCATAGGTCTGAGTGCTCACTGTAGGACACTGCATGAATAGTTGGGTTGAGCCCTAGAGAGCTCAGTGTAAGCAGGAAAGGGGACAGCTGTCCAGGGTTGCTTCATCACCTGATTAAGGTGGTTTTGATAACCAGAGAAAGCAATTTTCATACAGGTTTATTTCCATTCCAGAAATGCCATTATGCCACAAGGGGGTAGGGGCGTTCTGTTTAAAACCTTGCAATGTATTCTTATAGACCCAGCCTTTCAATGAAAACAGTATTGAGTATTATAAAAAGCAACACAGATTGAATCTGTACAGACATTTTCTATACCATCTGCATTTCAAGTATTGCTTTCCTTATAATTAACATCTGTTCATAGATATCAATCTGAGCAGCAAGGACGAAATTATTTAAGAACCGTCTATCTTTCAGCCTAGTGTGTTCCTGGGGATGGTTCTGGAGGTGGAGAATGGGTTACCCCCAGGAAAGGGGATTTGGTTACAAGGAGCACCTTTCATTAATCTAAACAGATTGCCAAAGGCTTGGCAGCACCAAAATGGACACAACTGGATCTCATCAGAGAAAGTGCCCCTCAAGCGTACAAAAATTAAATAACATTGGTGGGGTTGGTGGTGTGTGCACACTCACTACATCATTGAAAAAAAACAACCAAGAAAATACAAGCAGATAAAAGGCCATAGGTGATCCCTGAAGATGTATATTCCAGAGGACAATGCAAGCATGTTTTCCTCTTAAGTGACATATTCTAGAGTTTAAATTAATGATTTCACCTTTTTATTTTGTTTYACTCCAATATGAGCCTGCCAGAGACCTGGCGATTTTGTGGTAGAAGAAGATGTGGCACCTGGATAYAGAGAGAATGCCTCTCCTAAGCTGCTTATATTGCCCAGGAGACATGGCCATGGCACACATACTCAGTGCAAAATGGAAAAACACAGCTGAAACACTGGGTAAACCTTTTCAAAATTCTCAGAATCGCTGCTTGTTGACATGTGTTATTACAGGGTTAATAGGATCCACCTGCAGCCAGCCTTCTGTTCCCCCGTTTCTCCTGGCAAACAAACAGTTGAAAGCCTTCAGCCCTCTTCCAGTGAGACACAGAGCAATACTCCTCCAGTCCTTTTCAGCCAACAGCCCTAACAGGTCACACTTATAACATGAGAACGGGAAAAATTTGTCTTTTCACATATCTTTTATTACAGATACAGATTCATCAGCCTCCAAATTGTCTTATTTTATTTATTTTCCATAGCCACTTCTTTCAGTCATAACAAAAAAGCAAACTTAATTTTTGGCATACTTAAGTGAAACAATTTAATTTTCTACCCTTCAAAATGTCCTTTGTTTCTACTTTAAAAAAAAAAAAAAAATGAAAATGTGCCATCAATACTAATGTGGTCAGAGCCTTTTCCTGGTTTCTTTCCTTTCAATTTTACATGACCACTGAAACCAAAACCATTTTCGTCCTTCAAAGGGAATGGCACATATTTTCCCTTTCTACAAGTTGTCCAGAAACATGCATAACCTCACCTGCCTCTGCTAGGAGATAGATTAATCTTGTACTATTGCAATGAGCATCGACTGGGACAAAGAAAGGATGAGAGTGTCTTCAGCAGGAGTAGGAAACGAGACATGCTCAGACCAGACCTGCTTTTTTTTGTAGTCATTTTTCTCTGTCTGAGCTGGCATCATTGCTCAGAGCCATCCCCACTTCTTAGTCTGCCCGGTATGCAGGGGTACCCACGTGGCACAAGCACACCRGGATGGGGCAGATTGGGTTTTGTATTCCTGAAATCCTTATCCCATGCAATCCATATCACCTCATCCATGTCACCTGCAGATCCTACAGCCTGCCTCCCCAAAAGCTGTCCTGGAGTGGGTAGTGGCTTGGGAAGAATGGGACACCTCCTGTCAGCTGAACACTTTCTTCTTTCTCCCGCTGGGCTATGGCAGAGCCCAGGCTATGGAATATGGACCTTTCGCTGGAGGCATGCTTGGGAGATGGATTCAGTCCCAAGAAAGTGATTCTCCATGACACTGAAAGGGAATAAAACAACCTTAAGGGTTCATAAATAAACAAACCTTTTCTAGAAATGATTTTAGAAACTACCCTTTTTTTTAATCTTTCTCAGGTTGTAACAATTCAGCAAGGAAATTCACAGAAAGGGAAACACTTCCATTTTGAAGTGGAAGCTTTTTGTACATTTGTTTTGGAGAAAATCATTGGCTTTTAAAAATATTCCTGCCATTTAGTTAATATACCAGACAGAAATATTTGGTGTTAACCATCTTTTTTTCTCCTTAAATTTGAGACCAAGTTACAGAAATATCATTTTCYTTAGTGGAAGTGTCTTCTCCTGTGTGAGAAATTGGATTGTTTTCTCAACATTTCACTGCCCACATGCAATGACTGAGCTAAGAAATAAAGCTRAAAACTGGAGATAAACCTGAGGAAGAAGCATGAAAACCAGGTAATCCAAAGTGTTAAACAGAAACTGGTGAGGAGAATTTTTTAATGGAATTTTWWAAAAAAAAARGTTTGAAAGTATCTCTTCAGCAAAAGAAAAAAAAATCTTTTTACAAATTTTGATGGCATTTGCTGGAGGGAAAATGTGATGGAGAAGAATGAAACAGAGCATTGTCCATTCCCTCCCATAAAAATTGTATGGTATCCAGACCCTTCGCTCAGAGCGAGCACAGTTTTGTCCTGCAAAGAAAAAAAAAGACAGGAAAAAAAAAAAAAAAAAAAAAAAAAAAAAAAAAAAAAAAAAGACCAACAACTTCCAGCTATGCTCCAGGAGGAATTTCATATGGAGCTAACTAAGGAAAATCGGCGTCTCAAAGCTCCTTTGGTCCCGTAAGCGAGTGGGGTAATAAGTGACAGATCCGGCGGGGCGAGGGCAGCGAGGGAGCGGGACGGGCGCTCGGGGAAGGCAGGTGCTGCAGTCAGTCTCCTCTCTGCCAGGAAACGCAGGAAGAATGCATGACCAATTCGGTTTCAGAGCAGAATACTCTCTTTAATGGACAGAAAACACTAACCTTTTATTTTTTCTCTTCCTCTCCCTCTCCCTCTTTTTTTTTTTCCCCCTTTTTTTTCCCTTTTTTTTTCCTTTTTTTTTTTTTTTCAGTTTTAACCCTTTGAAAGGACAAAGGACAAAGCTCACATCTCTGTTGCAACCTATTCTTACCCCGCCAATAGCTTCCATATAACCTAGAATCCTGGACAAATGCACTGTTGTGTGAAAACAAAAATAAACATCCTGAGAGAGTCGGATTATCCGAGTGAGATGAAACCAGGGTAAAACATACAAAATAATCCACTGTTATCTAAACACCTGGCTTTTTTGCTTGCTGCAAAACTGACAGGAATTGTACAGCTCTGACAAGCTCTGCTGTTATTTAACGTTTTGACTACGGGGGATCTCAAACTAGCAGAGTCTTCTGCAAAGGAGGGAAATTCTGAAGTTGCCCAACACTATGGGAAAAGCTCACTTAAATAAGCAAATTTTGATATGACACTTAACTTAGGCTCCGCTGAAAGCAAGGGCCAAAGCTGCTTTGTGCAGGGTSAAACCTTGAAGTGGCTTAGATCAACTAAATAATTTGGTTGTCATCAAGCACGGCCACCATCAGCGACTTCTCTTCCTCAGAACTTTGTCTGTTTCAGAGTCCGTGCCTGTGAATACACGTACTCTTTCCAAAAGACATACAGGTTAAAGCTCACTCGTAGATAACATGAGGGAGGTGCAACCACAGTGTAAATGCACAACAACAGCATCCTATGCACATCCCCACTCACGTACTATAGGCAAGGCACACTGAGCACTCACCAGCAGCATACACACAGCTATGCACAAATTAAAGGATTTATTTCCCAGCTTGACTGTTTGTTCCCAAATACGGTTCAGGTTTAAAGGTTCTGGATATGCAACGTGGTATAATACCATTATACAGTGATTTTTTTTCCTGTGATAAACCTGCATCAATCCTGCTGGAGTTAAAGGGGATGAAACGTCTGCTCTTCTAAAAAAAGAAGTTGCCCCCAACACCCCACAGATGCACACTGAAACTTACCCTCCCRCCTACAGCTTGCTCGGAGTTTTCCAATAGCTGAAGTAAAGCAGCATTTAAAAAAAAAAATCACTGCAAAAAAAAAGATTAATTTTATGACTCAGTAGTTTGAATTATAGCCTATGACAAAACCTAGATATTTCAAACACAGGACAGAAGTATGACTTTACTGGGATTTATTTTTTGAAAGCCCTTGAATCATAYGGACTTCAATTTTTCAAGTTTTGGATATGACAGCGATAGGAAAGAAAAAAAGTATTTTCCTGTTTGTGTGTGCACATGTACACATACATGTGTGTCTGCACAGTGCACRTGTTTAATATAAATTATACACTTTTGGTTTATGTATGTGTATGCATAYGCATAGGCATATGTATATTTATGTATAGTGTAATGTACAGTCTAGGCTTTTTAAAAAATCAGTAGTTCATATCCATGCTCTAAAATAAACGGTTTTGATTTCCCATATTAAAAAAAAAAAAAGAGAGAGACTAATGAAATTAAGGGTTGTTTAAATCAGGGGCAATTAAAAAGCACACATTTCTTTTCCTAGGGTATGGAATTGTATTCATTGTTTGCCGCGCAAGGCCTGCCTGTAGGATAAATAATGTAATGGGTTTTGTGATTTGATACTAAAAGCATAACAAAATCCTACAGCTGTAGCCTCATTTTTCTCCACACTCAAACTGCTCACTTTTTTAAATTGCATATTTTGTACAGTCAAGAAAAAAATCAGATTCTTTGTCTAGGAGAACCAATTTCCAGCATAATAGGTAATTGTATATAATTACAGGAATTTTAGAAAGTGAAACAAAGAAAYAAAAGAACAGTGATTGTGTTGTTGTTTTGTGATTCAGATTAAATTGACAGCTGATATCTTTCAACTTTTACGGTTTTTATCCCTTTGGTACAACAAAATGCATGTAACTTTTTTGTGGAACAGAGCCTAATATGCAGAAGATCCAATTCTCACCAACACTGGGGACAACATTTTTAAAGGTAATGAGATGSCTAAAGATACCAGTCAGAGTTCTAATGGGACTTTCAAAAGTACCTCAGTGTCTGACTTCCAGTTTTGGGTGCCTGAATATCTTGGGAAAAAAAATCTGTCCAGAACTTCCAAATAATTTTAGCTACATATAATCACTGTATAACCCCCCTTTAGAAAACKGAATACTGGAAAGATACCATCAAGCAAACACCTTCATAATTTGTTGTTTCCTCCATGAGTTTAGCAATCATTTTAACAAAATCAGGGCAACTTCCCTTAAGTCATGTAGAAAATGTCTTAAAACTATTCGGCCTCGTGTGGACACAGGGCTTTGACGTACAACCAGGCCTGCTGTGGCCAAATAAATTCCCATTTTTCAGCTAAATGGCAGGAACTGAAAGCGTGTGTCCTACTCCATCACAGCCTAACCATGCGTTGCCGCGCGTCTGCCACAGGTTGTGGTCACACGCCGAGGTTCAGCTGGGACACACGTAGCTGACAAGCTGCTGCTCTGTGYCTAAGGAGGAAGGTGCACCCTTCCTGCTGCCCTGGGTTTGGACATAAAACTTAATTTTGGGCATCTTAGTGGGACACATTAATGGGAAACTTAACAACTCAAAGGAGAGTAAATGGAGAGAGATGAAGCACCAGCATAAGTTCCATGGTGAAGGATGCTTTGGTTTGATACCAAAAGAAATATGGAGTCAATCCAGGTGCGCCTTCCCCTGCATCCTCCACAACAAGCCTCAAAAGAGAGTTATGAGAGCAAATCCACTTGTTTTATAGATGAAGAGAAAAACCTAAGCACCACCAAGCTCAAACRTTTTGTCATAAGGTCATAAAACTTCCCATCAACTTTGGAAGCAAGTTAAAGTAATCCCAGTGAGAGGAAGCTGGGAATTATTGAGGAAATGTTTTTCATTTTTAGTATTATTGTAAAATGCCGATGACTCAAACTGGAGCTTTTCCTGGGAAKATTGCTTCCAACATGCTCACCTCTCCCACTGCAATTTGTGAAACCCAAAAAATGTTCAAAATGTCCAGTTCTGAGGCTTTTATAATGGAAAAAAAAAAAAAAAA
>JASVER010000055.1:6127696-6188263 GCA_030449065.1 Oceanodroma leucorhoa | reverse complement strand
AAAGAAAGAAAGAAAGAAAGAAAGAAAGAAAGAAAGAAAGAAAGAAAGAAAGAAAGAAAGAAAGAAAGAAAGAAAGAAAGAAAGAAAGAAAGAAAAGAAAGTTTTTTCCAAGTGATTCAGTTGTCCAGGAGTGGTGCCAGGACAGAGTTGGACCTCTGAGAGGAGCAGGTCTGTGCTTGCTGCAGGAGTAGCTGATGCTTCAGCCTGGGAAAGCAAGGCAGGTAATTAAAGGAACAAAGGGAACCACAGCTTCCTCTCCTGATGCTCCAAGAGTGACCGCCCTGGCCTAAGGGATCATCATTTCCCCAGGACAAGCTAGAATTTTCCTGGAGTCAGCAAAAACTCATCTTAAGCCCCTCTTTCTCATCAATCTTGCCCTTTGATATAAGGGGACTTTTTGGAGAACCCAAACAGTGTCACCTGGTGATCCGTCTACACCCTTGGAGGTGAATTTTCAGCACCGAGAGCTCTGGCAGCTCTGTCTTTAGCGTGGCTTCTGCTCCCTCCTCCTGCCCCGCTCAACACTAATCCTATCCAGAGATCTGACTAGAGGGGTGCCCTTCGTGATCCAAAGCCCACTTGCAATAGCAATGATTAAAATGACTTTATCTTGCCTTAAATAATCTCACATGGCTTCTCACAATTCAGCTCTGTTTTCATTGTTCAAATCCATAATATCGGGCTGGAGCAACTCCTCAACAAAGCTGCTCTTTCCTGACCCCTTGACTTCTTGGGCAAGGAATATAATGACCTCCATTGATTCAGCTGCTGGTAGCAAGAGTGAAGGGGAAGAGGTTTCCCATTTCCTCCCCAGCGAGGCTTCTAGGTTGGTGGAATTGTTAAAGGATTTTGTTTTCTGYCCAAGAGAGTCTTATGCTGGTGCCAGGGTTGCATGCAGGAATAAAAAAAAAGGAACAGAGGCAAGGGGGAGACAAGTAATTTAGATGAGTGAAAGATTTGCTCTGTGCAGGATGTCTGTCTATTTTGAGACAGATATAGCTAGAATGAATCTTGGTTTGTAGAATGGCTATAACAAATAGAGTACAGGGGGAGAGTGCAGCACAGGCAAAATAAAAACTTCCATTGCCTTTGCAGTTCACTCTGATAACTCAAGGTTYATGCTGGGGATTAAAGAGAGGTGGAAATTGCATGAGACCTTTAATGACGGAAATAGAAGAACAGGCACCCACCTTTCAGGCTATCCTACAGGGTTTTTGGATATTGCCCTATGYGGAGTCCTTGACAAAAAGGTCTCTGCATTAAGTGAAGAACCTCTCTAGAAGATATAGAAGCTGTTCAGGTCCATCTGTGCTGTTACCCTCCAGATTACAACATCAGCAGCAAACTTGCACAGTATCTATCAGTATTTGCACCTTAACAACACCCCCTGTAAGCATAACCCACATCCAGGTAACAAAACTTATTTGGTAGAAACATAGAAAGGAAGAAAGATTAATAAAACATGACTACTGGAGGAGCTGGTTGCTGTCTCACTTTACATGCTTTCACGGTTAAAAATAAAAACACATTAAAGCTGGTGATATATTTTTATAGCCTTTTCAAGGAACTCTCACATAGACTGAATGAAATAAAGGAATCTTGCTATAAATACAAAGTAGGACCAACGGTTTTGCTTTTTGTTTTTCCTTTTTTTTCTTTTTTCATTGTTTAGTCTTTATAGCACTACTTTTTAGGAATACTTAGGAATACATGAGAGGATCAAAAAGCTTCTACAGCCTCCTCAAATATTTAGCAAGCAAAGTGTAACTGGAAAGGATTTCTTCTTGCTTTACTATTTTTTTCATTAATTTGTTTCCCGTTGAGCAGTGATAGGTGCTTACACGTTCTGTAGTGTAGTTTTGCAAGGATATCTTTCATGGGTTTCCTCATTATCCCATGGTGTAACCAATACGCGCCGCTGACCTGCTCCCCCTCTCGTGCCCGCACGTAAGTAACCACAGAACCATGGGCCAGACTGCGATCACCATCACACTGGTGTAAATCCACACTGTCTTTCCTCTAGATTTACACTGTTTTAATGGAGATCATATCATGTGTCCCCCCAAATTAAAGACAGAAAAGGCCTGCGAAAGGGCCTGAAGACATTAATGCTCACTAATGTTTAGTTTGTAAAACTTCAGTCCAAGTGCGTGTCTCATAAACAGGGTCTTATTCTGCATGCTGATCAGCAGGCTAAGACTTGTTCATTTAACTATTTCACTGCGCATCCATGTGTCTTGCCTTCTAAAAACATTTCACGTGAAGATTTAACATCCCTGAGCTACCCTTCCCTTTGCTTTGTAAATTTTTGCCTTCCAGGAGAACTAGAGAGCAACTACAGTTTGCAGGAAAAACATACTTCCATTTGAGTGAAATTCAACTCACTGTATTTTGAAATGAGGTATTTAAAATGTTTCTAGCAAGGGAGGGTGGATAGGTAATCAGATTCTCAGTGTGTAGTGTAAAAATACAGCTAGAGAGGCGTGCATGGGAGGAAAACAAGACCAACCGCATAGGCCAGGTATCTGTCTTTTGTGAGCTTTGTACCAAATGCACAAGAGAAAGAGCCTTTGGGATCACAAGAAGAAAATTGGGTAAAGTTAGACCTGATGAGTATTTATTATTAGAGGTTTTTATTGGTTTCAGCTCCTGAGACACTTTGAGACATGTGACTTTTCTTCCTGATTTGGGATAGGATTATTTTTAAAGTCTGAATATTTCTGCAGCATGGAGAAGTTGTCTGTGCGCTGCCCGGTAGTAATGCAATCAATACAAGTTAAAACCAGTGTGAAACATTATGTGTTTGTGAGTCAATTAGATTCATCCACCAGAGGTCATTAGATGATCAAATGACACTTTCCTACTGTCTTTATAAGTAAAGGTATCAGCATACTGTGCTATAAAAAATGCATTCTCATTAATAATAAAAACCTTAAAGGAGAAATAAAAGTGTTATGAAGTAAATTATCACACAATGAAGTTCATGATTTTAAATAGCTTTGATAAGAAAACAAAAATAGGTTCTGAATAATATTATCAAGAGAAATTACAATGCTCATGAATTCTTATTCCAACGTGATGGGAGATGCTTGAAAGGTAAGTTTGACTCTCTATTATTCAAATGACATATTTCTAATTGTACTGTTTGAATGGCATAAAGTCTGCCTAGAATTGTCCATGACTATAGAAAATATGAGGTAATATGAGAGAGGTATCTAATTGTGCTTGTAATGAGATGGAATGAATCTCCCAGGCTTTGTTCCTGCATAACTTTACACCAATGGAAATCAGAAGTTCCTCTGTCAAATAAAGAAAGAAGTGGATTTGAAAACAGAGAAAAGGTTTGTGATTTTTCCCTCTCCAGTTCTCCTCATCCTCACTTTGACTTGTTTATTCTTTCCCTTAGTTTCTCTACTTGTGATAGCACTTTGTCCTTTCTTCTCAAATGTCCTCTTATTTCACTTCATATATCATCTAAATGTAATTCCCTTCTGTTTTGTCTTATGTTCTTCAACTCTTACCTTCCATTTCTAGTTTTAGCTTTGCAATTCCATTAATTTTGGGTCTGATCTTGTAGTTGGTACTGGAAGAAATGATCCTCATGCAGGATTAGTAACAAAGCTGAGGATTTCAGGTCGCTATGTGTGCAAGCAGCTAGGATTGCTTCCCAAAAGTACAGTTGTCCTCTCTAGTGTATTAAAATGYGTAGCAGATAATTAGTAGGAGATTTTTGTGACCGAGGAATTCGTAATTGATCAGACCCCTTTTATCCAGGTTTTCTTCAACATGTTCTCCTTCCTTCCTACCAAGTACTAGGTGCATCRTTCACAAGGACATTGCCACTGGGGAAGCAATATTTTAATCAAAGGGTGAAGTCAAAGCTGCTCAGAGGGCTCTGGCAGCTGAGAGCTGCGTTTGTATCCAGATCTCAGGCAGTAGGACAAGGAATGAAGGCACAGTAAAAATGAGCTGGGGTTAAGGTCAGGAACAATTTTAAGGTTTGCTCAGTTGCTGAGACTCCTCTGTCCCAGGAAAATAAATKACATTGGTGCTTGGGTCCAGCCATTGCAGAGCCAAGATCTCCACCTTGCCTAAGAGATCATAGTTCTTCTGGGGTCTTGTTGTTTGGGCTTTTATCTGTAGCTAGAAATGTTAAATTTTAGCCTCTTTAACCTGGATCATTTTCCAACTTTAGTGTCCATATGTCATCTAATATCCTACATGGGTTGAAACTATTTGGGTACTGTGTCCCAACTGTTGCTGAACAAAGAAGTATCTGATTCCGTGGAGCAGAGAACAGAAAGTCTGGGAAGAGGTGGGAGGCCAGGGCACGCTGAGGCTTGGTACCTGAGAATGATCCTGTGATGTCAAAGGGTTGGGTGAATAAGAGYTCTGGGACTGAAGGATTGGCGGCTTCTGGTGGCAGATGATCTCTGGGAATGGGGTGGAGAAGATGCAGGGTCCGAGGCAATARGGGTGAAGCATGGTTGAAAGAATATTTTAGAGCTGCCATTAGCAATGCTCACTTGGTGTTTGAATACAATGACCCATGTGTGCATAAGAATTCACCAAGACAGGGGCAATGTGAGAGAATATTCCATGGATAGACTATACCTTTCATTTGTATTAATTTTTGAGACTGATTATACGTCAGACCAATTTGAATTTGTGCAACCTGCCCTGAGAGAAGGGCAGCACATAGAGTGAGCAATGCTGCTAGGCAACTGTGGCTACGGTTATAGCAGTAAATTAGCCAGTACTAGGTCATATATCTAGGTCCTGGTACTACTTTGGCCCAGGTGAGCTGATACACTTAAGAAGTTCCCGGTAGTGATTTGAGAGCCCAGGCCAAGGACCTTTGCCAATAAGCAGCTTGGACATGGCTTCTTTTGGAGTSTAAGACTAATATTAAAGATAATATTAGGTGGTCAAATGCCAGATCGCCTCAGGGTGAGTGAACAGGCTCTCTCATAGGATAAATAATGGTTTGGTAGAGATTTCACCTTTCTCTTGGTTACATGTTACTTTTTGGTTGGTTGCTACATTGAAAAAAGAGGGTTAAAGCACTATCTCACCTCACTCTAATGAGCTCCCCTGGGACCTCCATAAATGTGTATTATATCAGTGTATTCATTTTTATGGGSTATGGCAATTTCCTATATCAGAATAATGAAACATAGACTTGTAAGGCTGGAAGGGACCTCAAAAGGTCACCTTTTCCATGCCCCAGCCTAGGGCAGGATCAGCTCTACCTATGTTGTTTCTCAGAGATGATCCTCTAACCTGTTTGTAAGGGCCTTTAATGAAGGAAATGCCACAGAAGGTCTAGCTTGAACACCATCATACAGCACTTTGAAGAGATTATCTCATATTGAACAACGTGCAAGTCAAAACCAAAGAAGATATGTACAATTTTAATATGGCAGGCACTTGGGAAAAATAGGATTGTGAGATCCAGGTAAATATTAAGAACTCATTCTAATAATCTAATTACTGGTGAATAAAACCGGTTAYGGCTGTTGGGATTGGTATAAATACTTGACATAAGTAGTGTTCATATGAGTGAGGTTAGACTGCATCTCAAGAGTTTTTGAGCTTCTGTATGATACAGAATARCCTCAGCTTATCCCCACATATGTAAAGATGTTGCTACRTATTTTGCTGCAGTAATAGCATGTRACATCAAATGCCATGGATTAATTACRTATAAAATGCCTTCTTTTGTTAATTAAACAGTTTTGCCTTTAAAATCCATTGCAAAACCTCAGTTCAACTTTTTTTCTTCAAAAACAAAATATAAATATAAGCATCTGATTTACCYCCCTTACTTAAACACCAAATTTTATCCTTTTTTTATTTGTAGTCATATTCGTTTACTCTGTTTGTACCCTTTCTGTTCTGCTCTATTTTCCCTGAGTCAGGGATCAAACTGAACATTCAGCTGAAGATGGAGTGCCGTGRACTCTTGTAGCCATGTCAGATTTGCAGGGTTATGCTCTCTCCCTATCTTTATGAAGGTAGTTGTCATGTTTTAGCAACTTCATTAGCAAAGTTTTTCATTGATTGGGTTATTTATTTTGTCCTTGATAAGTTTAAATAATTGTGATCGTCTTTAGTCCCATTTGCCACAGGTACTGTATCGATACAAGCAATTTCCCATCTGCTTGTTTGTCCTCCCYGCTAACAGTTTTTCCAGATGTCCATTTACTCTACCTTGTGTCTCGTCTTTAAATATTAAAGATAACCATTCTTCTCTTGCCTTTAAACCAGGGTTCATTTATTATTTTCACCTGAACAAGCTTTATTTTGTGACTTTGAGAATACTTAATTTTGTGGCATGTTCAATAAACAACATTAAGAGAAGCCAGATGACTCCTTTCTGGGAGAGGTTACATTTTTCTCTCCCACTCAGTTTTACTCCTGGTTGGAAATCAGCCTTTCTCCAAGCAGCCAGTATATGTATTAGTAGTTAGGAGTACATCCCGCTTGCAAATCACAAGCAGAATTAGGTCATGAGGCCATGTGCACCTAGGCAACCATCAGTTTGAGTTCAGCAATCAATTCAGCATCATCCACCCATACRAGGTTTGTTAAAGCTCCATGGTGGTGCTGAAGGACAGAAATAGCATACTGCTTGTTTATTTTTAAGGAGTCTGCTGAAGCATAAAGACACCGAGGCTACTTCTGCACCAGGAAATAAAACAGGACAGAGCAGAGGTTCAAGCACTGAGCTGTGCTTCTCCAGACTGTTTAGCTGCTAACACAGTTCTTGGTATCTTTTTGGTCCATGCTGTTTAGTACTACGTCAGTGAATGCCCTGGCACTCTTCAGGATTTGTCACACTGTCTGGATGTGGACAACCTCCCTTGGGGTGAGGAGACACCAGAAGAATTTTGCTGAATTGTGCCTGCATTAAACTTCTATACATACCTAGAGTCTTTACATGTATATATCCAGTTCTGCTGTAGTTGTGGCCACTTGACATCTTTCTCCTCCTCTGTCCTTCTCCTTCAGTGTCTCCCGAAGGACTTGTTCATCTAGATCTTTCCGAGCACTTCTAGTGCACATGGACAACATCAGGATACCCCCAAAACTCTCTGTGATTGTTTTCCATCAGTGTGTCTAATGATGATGGTTGTCTACAGCCACYCATATAAATATTGACTTGGGTTCAAACTGGAGCTTTAAACACTGAACATGGCAGCACTCCCCGTCTACCTCCCCAGATGGCAGCAGTTTCTGCTTGGAAAGGGGTTAGGCTCCACCTCATCTTGAGGAAATGTCAAGCCAACATTTTCCAGGAGCATCCTGAACTCCCCGCTTATCAGCCATGTGGCGGTGGGGTGATACTTCACCCGTTCTCTTGAAGCAGGCTTCCGTGCACGGAAGTACGAACTGTTCCCTGAGAAGGCGAGAGCAAGGAGCAACGTGACTCATGAGTTTAGGAGTTAGCGCTCACATGAGGCGGGTGGGGGCCCCAGTCCCTGTTCAAAGGACTCCTTATTTTACATTAAACAGTTATTTCGTGTAACAGAGAAACAACGCTGGAAGCAAGGGCTGGAGCTAAGACCTTCGTGCTGAAAATGTTCTAACCCCAGGGTCAAACATTTTCTTCCCTCTGCACTCCTGAGTTAGCAAGATAAAAGAGAGAACAGACCTTTTCCTTGCTGTTTGAAGGAGGAAGCACTTACTGTAGCACAACTTTAAAAAAAATTACAGTTGAGGTATTGGCTACTAATTTAATTGGCAACGGCAAGTGGTTTGTTAACAGTGTACTTCCCTTCGAAGCATGAGGTGTGRTTCACCTTTACGGACTTTCTTGATACAGATCATTGTGGGATTGCACGGGCCAGGGGCTGTATAGCCAAGATTTATAATGCCCTCCTGTGGGCTTTTYTGGAGGGGAGGGGTGAAGGGGAGTGCAGGGGAAAGGCGTAAGAGCAGTTTATCTACATGAACACAATCCAACCATGTCATGTAAAATCAGATCCTCACTTACCTTATCTACTAGCATAGACATAGTCCTGAGGTATATCTCTCTTCAGAACATCCTTTCTGTGCAAAAACACGTGGCTAAAATGTTTTATTTTAACCTCTTATTCTGGTAAGTTTAGAGGTAATTACATTTCACAGGCATGTGGGGTGACTCTACCTCTCTCATATTTTAGACACAATTTTTCTGAAATATCTGCAGCTGGGGTCTGGAGATTCCAGGGTCATCCCAAAATGAAGGGGTAAAACCTGAACAATTTGTGTTAAACAAATGTGTTTTTTTTTTCTTTCAGGCTTTCCAAAGCCATCATATTACAAAGGCAAGGTAWGACGTATTCAGTCACACCATCACTCCTTCATCTTCAAGGCACTCCTGTTGCAGAGAGCCTGTTCTGAAGAGTGGTCTGACTGCTGMTCAGTGCTGGATTAAGCTGTGCTTCAGGTCGATCTCTTTGCAGATTTGGCAAATGGGGTAAAAATAATTTGAAAAAAAAAAAAATGAAATTTGCTTGATGGAAGGCTGTACTTGACTTCAGGCAAACAAGAAAGCAGACTCCTAATGCTGACACCCAAAMCCAGCTCTCTTCCCTGCTGTCTTAGAAGTCTGAAGCTGCTTAAGGATGTTTACACCTATCTGAACAGGAGCGATGTCATATCACCATATGAGGATTTATCRTAAATAATAGTAACCATACGTGATAAGGAGAAGGATGCCTTCCCAACTACCTCAAATCTTACATGTATATCTGTGTATCTGTGTGTGTCTTTATGTGTATATAAATATATATTCATCTTTATACCTCTATATACCTATACCTATCCAGCTATATATATATACACACTGTGGCAGACACATATATGCAGTTTAAATATTAAYGACAGATTCTACTCTGTAAAACATCTGTGTAAACACTGAGTTACTTACTGACCTCATTGGAAATGCAGAGAACAAACTCTGGCCAAATATATTCAACACGAAAAGAAACCGAAATGACAGGTCTAAATTCAGTACCATTAAAATACAGAACCAGGGGGGTTAAAACAAGTCAGATGGTCTGCACCAGATCTGTATTATGTATTATGCATGTGTTTTATACAATTCTGTATGTTGGCGGATTGGTATCCAAAGAAATAAGTTAAAGTTGTGACCTGTCTGCTTTTGATTTACTRAGGTCAAAGAGAGCGGATACCTCTTCTTCACGGAGAGTTATATATGCAAATCACTGCACAGATAAGCCAAGTGTGGGCAGTACCTCCTTGTTACTTGGGAAAAAATGCCTGCTTGGCTCCCTACTGCCGCATCTCTGATACAAAGACGGATTTGCTAGACTTTTTTTTTCCGGTGGAGCTTTGCTAAAAGTTTATTCATTGAAAGCCTGGATGGCCTGTGAAGGTTTTATCCCCCTGAGCAGGGGCATTGCTAAAAGGSACAGAAAAAGAGCTCCACGCGAGTGTCAGTCGAATGCTCAGAACAGCTCTGCGGTAGTGAATGAGAGYCCTGGGAAGTGTTTGTAGCCTAAAAAAAAAAAAAAAAAAAGGGGGTTGGTATCTGGGCCAGAGGGTGAGAGCTGTTACATGTGTCCCTGTCTCCTGCTGCTTGGGGCCACCGGAGTTCATGGAACAACAATAAAGAATTAGAGAGCAAGAGGCACGTGTGCTGCAGCTGATTCTGACTGCTCAAAACCGAGCCATTCGTCGTGCCCCGTGCAAATGAGTTATCGGGACCAAGCAGATGGGGCTCCGTGAGTGCATGTGCGTGTGAGACAAGGAGAGTTTGGTGTCACTTAACTTCTGCTTTATTGTCAGATCATCTCTTTTTATGGCATCTCCCCACTCATGATTTTTTTAGTTCGTAAACCTTTCACTGGAGAAGTAGATGTGAAAGCTGTGCACTGCTCGTCAAAGAAGAAAACAAACAAACAAAAAAGCCCAAGCCCCAAACATTTACCAGACCATGGTAATTACATTTACTGTGACACTTTTGGCATTTCCTCTTCTTATACGGGGAAAGCTGCATCTAAAGAGACARTGGCAAATAAAGAAGTGTTTTAAGCATTGATCTTTTGTTTTAATGCTGACTGTGGTGGAAAAGTGCAAGGCGAAGCCTGCGGGTGTCAGTGGAAGAGCTCCGTTGGCACCTCCAAGCTTGAGTTCAGACTCAAATCAGAATAAAGRAGCAATGCGGGATTAATCCTTTCAGCATTAGCTAGCCAGAAGTTAAATATCCAATCTAAGCTAGTTATCCTCTATAGTCACAGAAGAGACAGGTATATAAGGGAGCAGGTTGAATGGCCCTCAGGAGGTAGCTCTCATTCTCACCTTATTAAGGTAAGTGAAGCAGTGAGCTCAGGCTACTCACCTGCCGTGTACATCACAAACTTTAGGGGAGAAGAAGTCACATTTGGTGTTGGCTCCCACTTAAGTCAAGTTATTAGCAGAATTTTCCTTTTATGTGAGCAGGATTAGTGCTGGGAGCTGAGGCCAGAAGCAGTGGGCACTGTGGCACATGCCTGTGAACGGTCTTACTGGGGTTAATGGTGCCACTTGCAGCTTAAAAGGCTGCAAAAACTCAAACATGTGCACATTCCCATGGGCTTTGTGTCTATACTGAGAAAAGCTGAGCACTGGCCCTGTGTCATGATTACAGGGGGGTAAGGCATTAGCATAGCAGGGCGACGAAAAAAGAGAGRGGTTTTGAAATTTTTCAACACAATATTTGGAAGGGGTTGGCTGGGAAGTGCCAGTTTGTTGAACACACAGGTTTCCTCAGGAAATAATTTATTTTTGTTAGTTTATTATTAAAGAAAAAGTAAAAGAGAGTGGAGGTGGAGGTGTCAGGAWGTACAAAAATAACCCACTCGTACATTATTTAAAAAAACAAAGTTTTTCAGTCAGCAGAGATTTTCAGTTTGGATTTTTGAAGTAATTTATGGTAAAAGGAAAGAATGAAAAGAGGAAATAATTTGAAGCTATTAAAATGAAAAAGTTCAACTGATACATATCCATTCCTGGAACCATTAGAATTTGTATTTTTCCCAGTTAGTATTAGACGGGTAGAAGACTCATGCTTTTATTTAGCCTTCTGAGTATGTGGGCAAAGACTTGGCCTACAACTCGGTCAACAACCAGACAAGTCAGGAACTGGACTATATCTATAGATTAAAACAATTGAGCAGACTGAATTATTATAGCTTTTGTGCTAGTCAATATTTTTGAGATTTTAATAGGTATGTGTACATACTTGTATATGTATATAGTCTCAACTTTGGGCAAAAAGAAAATAACTGGTTTTTTACATAAAATAAAATAAGGATACTTTGCATCATTCAATCCACTTGCCTGAAGAAAGTAAACACTTTTGGGGAAAATGTTCACCCACTCAAAAAAGCTAATCTTCTCTTCAAAGCAGTTTCAAAATAAATTCTTCAACCAACCATAATTATTCACACTATCTACCGTCTATTCATATCAACTTCTGCATGAAAAGGAAATGGTTATTTCTTTGTGGTTAAACTTGCAAACATATCCTACCATAAAACTACTGGTTCTACCCTTTCTGCTTTGGAAAATTAGTTTGTTGGAAAATTGTTGCATTTATTCTCAGGATCAAGGGAATCATCTAAATTCAAAGAAAGCACAGACATATTTTTTTTTCACTTACAGTTTTATTAAAAATTACCTTGAATATTGTATTTACTTCTSTTATCTCCATTTCTTTAGCCCTAGGGAGGAATATCATCAGTTTGATTCTAATAATGCCTGGTGGGTCCACTATAAAAACTCTTTGTAAAAATGATCTCTCTACCCAAAAGACAGCAGCTTAAAAAGGAAAAGCAGATAAAGTATGATTAGAGCTGGTTCTCTTCTTTCCTGAAATATAAACAAACCTTGATATCAAAAGCTACCTTCTTCTTAAAATGCTGACTTGTAGTAGCAATCTTATTGAAATCCTCATGGAAGGTATTATCAGAATATTTTAAGAAATTTGTTGCGCATTGAAAGGCAACTTTAAGGGATTCTTTTTTTCTGTACCTTTTGGGGAAAGCAAAAGCTACAATGAACAATTAATAGCTTGTATTTGGATAATAGGGAACTGGAGCACAGAGAAACATGAAGTGACTTGTACAAAATCCCTTTGTGGAGCCTTGAGATCCCACACTGGAAGGAAAGGCATTTGGAAACAGTCTTAAGAAGGCAGTTAAGTGGCAGAAACCTGATTTAGAAGCCAAAAAAAAAAATGCAGCAGGGTTAAGAGAAATTGGGATAAACTCTTAGGAAAGGTGTTTTGTTTTGGTTTGGTTTGCTTTTTATTCTAGCAGATCTTACAGCTCTCCTGGGTGCTCCCTGTGATTCTGGCCTCACCAAACCCTAGTCAAATGAGATACTGCCTGATAGTGAACACTCTGCGAACTTGAAAAAGCCAAAAACAGAGCTGTGTTTCAAACCCAAGCTCTAAGCTGTGAATTGCCCGAGATAACCGCAAAGCCATCCTTTTCTCCTACTTTATTTCCAAACCTTTCACTGAATTCAAACTTTCAGAAAYGTTATGCTTTGGTAAAACTTGAGGGATATCTGGTATCAATCAAGGAAAGTTATGAATAATCTGGTGTCTGTTCCTTCTGCCACTGGTAAAAGAATACAAATCTAGGCGTTTGTATAAGTATGTTCCTTTCTGTTAACATAGAAAAATTAGTTGTTGTCTGGCTTCCTAAGGAAACAAGGCTAAAGCAATTATGCTGTCTCCTCATCCATCTGCCTGTAAGTCCATCCTCTTCCACTCTAAATATTTTGACACCCTAACAAGGGTACGGCATGGACTAGGATTTCACCTTTGTGTGGAGCTGGGATACCCGTCACTAGTTACAGAATTACTGGGTACAGCTTAGAGGGTTAGGGAGCRCTAAGAACCATTTCCAATGAGGAGTTTGCATGTGGCGAACCATTTTTTTGTGAGGGTGAGATAATTTAGCTGTATCGACATGAGCTATGTGGTTCCAGTGCAACAGAAAGCGATTCCCAAGTGGTTTTATTCAAGAGCAAAGACATAGCTGAAGGTAGCTAGGTTTCTAAAAGATCCATCAGAACCAGCAGCTGGGTAGAGAARAGATGTTAGTGCCTTTGTTAAGAGAAAAGTAAACAGAATGGGCTTCTAAAGAAATCAATCTTTGTTAGCTCCACTGCATAATTTGGTTTTGTTTGTTGGTTGTTTTTTTTTTTGTCTAATGATATTGGTATGTCTGAGTTCTGCTTTTACTTTTGTTGAGAGCAAACCAGAGACAGTTGTGCAGGATATATCTGGCTGTGTGTTTGAGGAGTGATATTTCCAGAAGACTGCAAGAGAACACACTGACAATTGAATTGTAAGGCTGATAAAAGAACAGAAACAAAACAGAAACTCATAAAATTATGACTGAAAGTATTTTTGTTTGTTTTAAAACAGAATATTTGCCTTTTTTTCACTAAATGAAAGTATTTATTCAGGTGCTATGTTTTCGCAGTTCTAACGATTGATGAATACATCTTGTCATTAGCAATATGTTGTTTTCTGGGATTTGTTGTGGACTGGACTAGAATGTGGATCAACCGCCAGACAGCCGAATCTACTTTTGGATTGAGACGTTCCTAAATATTATACCTCTCCAGAAAAAACATWTTTTTTTTTAATTTAGCAGAAGGAATCAGAAATTACGCCGAGCAGAGTAGTATAGCATCAGRCCAGCTTAAAGTCTGTGGGTTTCTTTCTGTAACTTTCGTTCAATTCTTATTTCTCAGTCACATGTCTTTGCGCTTTTCAGACCAAATCCTTTCGGTAAGCAAAGTATTTAAGACAGTGAAATTACAGCTACTTAAGATCCTGCTTTTTGGTCTGAATTTCTGGTTTGAAGGAATCCAAAAACTCTATGTGGTACACACTTGAAAAAAAMTGACTTGCTTCAAAATCAAGTGAATGCACAGCATTTTGCATAGGTTAAACAAGGCCACTGAAGCAGGAACCTTGGTTCATGCACAGGCATCCAAATTTTCTTGAAAGCTCTGAAAACCGTATCTCACCCTCAGTGAGATAATAAAAGTAAAAATAGAAGAATATAAAGAAAATTCTCTTTGTATCCTTTCCCATATCCTTGGCAGGATGAAAGACATGCTAACTTAATATGGGTAGCCAAGATTTAGGATATCTTTATGGYTTTCCCTACTTTTTACCTAAAGATCAGAAACAGAATGTTGCCAGCGGTACTTGAGGGGTCATCAGTTCAATCTGGTGTGACAAATCCTCACTTTTATGTGTTCTGCATTAAATGGTCACGTTAAAGGTGACCTGAYGGCTCTGATACTCTGAGCTTCCCATGCACCTTACCTTTCATTAACTCACAGCTTGCAGATGGGGACAATGTTGTGGTGTGCCTAGCTGTTCAGTAATTATTAGCACGAATAAATTCAAGGAAACCGTAGTACCATTTAACTGCAGAGAAATGCTTAGCTCTGACAGCTCATTAAAGAAAGTACCATCTTTAAAGGAACTGATGCAAAAGAGAACATATGAAGCTTAACCCTGAGGTGGATTTGGCAAGGCAGAGCAATGCCAAATGTCCTTTATGGATTGCACTAAGAATCTGTGGGCTGGAGTAAATGCCAGGTCAGGTGCATGGAATCTGTGGCCTGTGATGTGCTTGCAGTGGATGGCAACCAGATTACGCAGAAACGTTAAATAAACTGGAATTTCCCTGAATAAGAACAAAGCTGCTGTRCAGGAACATTAGGACACAGTAGGTCAGACAAATGATAGATTAAAGAAAATATAAAGCTACACATACACAGGGGTCCTCCTAATATTTCATTGGTCTGTTGAGTAACTTTGGGCAAGACACTTTGATAGATAAACATGACTTTACATGAGATTTCTGCTCCCAAGTCATGTAGATGTTTCTGAAAATCCCACCTTCATATCTTTGTTCTTAATTTCCCCCTTCATTTAAACTAAGTATGATCATATTTGGTTTCCTTTCAGGGGTATTTCTTTAAAGTGTGAAGGAGACGTAAAAGCAATTCGGAGAAAGGATTTAGGGGAGGAGAGGCTCCTTATAAGACAATTTATCTCTATTTTTTCACAAGACTAAACAGAAAAATCAAGCCAGCAGTCAATCAAATCAAACCAAAACAATCAGATTATTACAAATGCAAACAATGTCATATTTAAATTAATGTCTGGTATTTTATATGGAAAAAGTCCATTTTAAAATGAAAACTTGCTTAGAATGATCAAATACACATTTTTGAACCAATAATGTTAAAATAGCATGTTTTGACACTTTCAACATTATTTTTGCTTTTTTCCCCTTCTTCTTTTTTTTTTTTTTTTATAAAATGGGAATTTGTGACCGTTTCAATTCCATTAAAAAAATACATAATCAAAATTTATGTTACAAATAAAATTACTCTTTAGGAAAAAACAACCAAGCAAACATCTGACTAGATCCAGAAGACTAGAGCTACACTGGTAAATTAAACACTTACTAACATTGTCAGGCACTGGAACTCAGTTTTCTCTGCTGTTGAATCTTTAGAGTGGCTCCTGGCCATCTAGAACTGTCCCCCAAAATTTCTGGGCCCAGCTCAGGAGGTGGAACTGGTCATGGACCAGTTTCCATGGGAATTCTGGTTGTGGTCACCCTGTTTCAGAGGTTCAGAGGATTAAATATTTTGGGTGCAGGGTTTTCCATGCCAGCTGGCCTSAGTGCCAGACAACTGGAGCATGTCAAAGTGTAGGCAGTACCAAAGATGATTATTCAGGAAGCTTTATGTGCTGTCACAATTGGCAATACCCATCTCGCATGTGTTACAGTGTTAGACTGCTTTTCATCCTGCAGTTCTCTCAACTCTCTGCATATGTTCATTAAAACACGAAGAAATGCAGCTATGCCTAGGCCTGGCAAATGGTCCTTGTCTAGTGATATTTAGAATCAGTCTCAGTAGCCAAAGGCAGCAAGGGTTAAAGTTTGATTTCAACTTAATTTTACTGCATTACCATGGTTTTTCTTCCCTCTAACTTAATTTCTCTCTGTCCATACAGGGAGAGAAAATCGGTTTTGACCTGCAAGCTGTTTCAAGCTCCAGCACAGGCTTCCTCTCTGATTTTAGACAAATTAGCTAATCCTGTACAACAGTTCCTCCTTATCTATAAAAAACAAGTGGTGAGCAGCGACAGTCAAGTTTGCTTTTACGGATTTATATCATGCGAGGGTGATTAGAAAATGCACAGACAGGTAGGTACCTAGAGAAAGTTTGAATTTTAATACACATTGGTAGAAGTTTCACAGGAGCTTTGTTTCCTAAGGAAGCCAATCTAAAGAAACCAATATAAAGGAACAGAGGTGGTAATATCTTACCTTACGATGGTGTAATAACAAAGGTTACATTGGGGATGCATATTCCAGTACATCAAATATATTCTTACAGTTGCAGGAGCTATACCRCTCTAGAGGGGTGCTGGGTTTCCATGGGTCCTGTATTTACCAGTCCCACAAGAATGTCTTGGATACCCCAGGGAATTTCAAATGACAGTATCTATCTACTTTTAGGCAATTAAATTGAGTCCTCCGTGATGAGCAGGCCATGACAGTCATGTGTCCCTCCTATATCCTCATTTTTACAGAGATAGACTTTAAGCCCTGACTGATCTAATTTTCTACCCCTGCAAAAATCTGTTCACAATCAGTATTTTACCTCTGAATACTCAATGTTGTATCCAGTAACTACCTGTACTTTTCTAAATTAGTTTAGTTTTTAGCTTTAAGAGTTCTTTTGGAGATAAACTCCATGATCTAATTATACTCCTTTTCACTGGTTTTGAATTTACCAGCTGGATTTTTAATGTCCTTTTTGCATTGGATGCCTAGAGTAGTAGTTCTCGATACACTTTCTCTAGGCAATTGGCTGTTTTACAGTTGTACTTATTGTCCTACTCTGTGTGTATGTACCCACACACAGAGAGCTGCTTAACAAGTTACACACACACGCACACACACGTGTATATTTCCTAAGATGGAAATAATATATTTTTATATGAAGGTATATGTATGCCATGTATGGATGGTAAGGTACAGAAAGATATTGATGTGACCATAACACATATTTTATATATCAGTGTAGTATATGTAATTGCAAAATGTTAGACTCAAAATCTAGTTCAGCACATTAATTTACACTGGCTTGACTAATAACACTATTGTATGGACTGAAAATGTAATGAAAATCCACAGCAAGAAGTTAATGAAAGCAAGAGCTTCTTTGAATAATGTGGAGGACTGTATAGCTGTCCCAGTGAGATTCACTTGCTTATACCACATAGCAAAATAAAAGTTGGAAGTTGTCATTAATGCTCTGGAAGAAGGCTATTGTAAATAGCATGCTATAATTGCATTTGCGAAATATATTCAACTGATATCTCTTTGAAATGAGGACACTTCATTAAAAACTGGGGGGCAAAATAAAAACCCATCTTAGTGAGACCATACCAGGAATGGAGAAGTCACCTTAGGGGAAAGAGAGATAGTACAGAGGGACACACAGAGAGTGCACTGGCAAGAAATGTGAAATAAAATTCAACCTGAAAAACTCAAGGTAAAGCACCCAGAAAAAAATCAATTCATGCATTAAGATTGTGTGGAAAGTGAGRCTTGGAAGGCAAAATTACTTGAGATAAAAGGGGTCTGCAAAATAGTCATGAGGTGCTTATGTCAGGACATAGAAAAGAAAATGTTTTTGCAGAGATAACATTACAGCTACAGAGCTGTTAACTCCTTTCCCTGTATCATTCACCAAAAGGAACCACACACATTATAAGTCCTGATCCAACATCTAGTGAAGTCAGCGGCAGTTTTTATGGACTTGGCAAGTCTGGGATTTTCCCTACACTCTGTTTGGTCTGGATGGGTTAACGCAGGAAGAGAACTGATGCTCTTCCAGTGTAGTAGTGAAGAGCAAGGCTAAGTCRTAATTAAGAGGCTGACTTATAAGGACAGATCTGAAAAACTAATATTCACATAGCTTGGCTAAGAAATTACTAAAAAGAAACAGGAAAAYTGCCTACAGTCATTTGAAGGGTTTAAATGCCAAGAAGGGTGAAGAATTATTTAGGGTGTGGACATTGCCATGAGCAATGGAATTAAATTAACTAAAGGAACGTATAGCCTGACTATCAGAAGGGAAAAAAGAGTCCTAAAGTAACTTTTAAACAGCCTGTCACTGGTGGAAACTCCATTAATAGGGTCATTTAAAATTGAAAAATAAAAAAGAAAAAATCCTGTTGGGGATAATTCTTCAAGAGTCAAGGTATGGGACAATGTGATCTAAAGACTTTAAGGGTAGAGGAGATCATAATAATCAACTTATTATGCAGGAGGTCAGACAAGAGAATTATAATGGTCGCTACTGGTGTCATACACTATAAATCTATGAAAATAGAGATGGACAAAAACTTCAGGAGAGGTCTCAATATTATTACTAAGGTAAAATTCCCATTAGGCTCGAGACAGATGGCTATTTTTATGTGGAACAGGAGGGGAGCATCCCAGAAATATTCATCTTTTCCTCCTACACTCCGTGTACACAGCCACATTTTGCTCTTTCAACCAAATGACTAGATTCTGCCAATGAATCAGTTATAGTTAGCACAATATTTGTGTATCAAGAATTGGAAGCTCCTTACTAGTGAGTGAATCCRAGGGATTTCAGCCTGAGTGACCTGGCTTGTATAAACTGAAGCTGAATATGTTCTTTATTTTCCTAAGTTCATGATTGCATTGACTTAACTTTAGCCTACAGAACTGCCCTCCTACCCTATACAGTCAATCACAACAAACAGAACAGGAGCCCTGAAGCTGGGAATATTGGACGCAGGGAAGAAAATACTATAAATTGTAAATCAAAGATGATGACTAGTTTATGAGAATTTTGCCTGAAGATACATTTTTTATTCCCAAAAGCCTCTTTGCTAAAGCATTTATTACTGATCCTAATTCCTCTTGCAAATTTAGTTAATACTCATAGATATCTTTTGCATACAGAATAGCACACATGCAGTTACACTAATGTGTCTCAGTTGATGATGTAGGCCTGAATAGAGCCAAGTACAAAGTGGTTGGGCAGATAGCTGAAAGGAATATTCATCTTAAARTAAAAATGTTGTTACTTGTGGAAGTAATGTTGCATTTAGTTAAATTTCTATTGTTCTAATTAGAAATGTCATGAATGCAGCATAGAGCCCTCAAATATCATAGACCTAGCTGTAAAGTGGAAAAGGGTCCTGTTAATGTATCTACAGGGATACTGTAGAGAAGAAGAGTAAGGCATTGACATGACTTTCATTTCCTAGTTTTATCAAATGTCTTAATATGAAGGGCATTTCTGCTAACACCACCAGATTAAATGAATCGTTTCCTCCATGAGCAGCCTTGCACTTTTTTTTTCTTGCATTCTTTTTTGTTTAGGAAAGAAGCTTCACATTTTCACAATTCACAGAGCTGCTATCTACATGGAGAATAGCGCAACAAGTAGGAAAACCAGCTGAGTGATGAGGGGCTCAGGATTCGTGCATGTAGTCCTAGCTCTGAGCAACCTTGTCTTACTTCAGCTGCCCTGTGTAGATGCTCACTGTTTTGCAAACTAGAGTAGTACTGGGCTGGAAGGCTGAGAAAGGTAAGGGAATCTGATACAATCCCAAACTTTGCATTCAGGAGCATGTTACCACAGTTCAGGAAGGTAGTACCTCTAGMTCAGTTCTGGTACATTCACCTGGGATAAGTTTTTATTCTTGGCATCATCAAAATAAAAAGGTGCTGACAATATGCAAGAATTACTCTGGGAAGAGGAACAAAAATATTAAAGCTGGGAAGGGTTGAATTATTAGGAATGAGTACAAGGGTAGAATAAATATAGCTTTGCTCATAGATGGTTAACAGAAGCATAATAACAGTATGCAAATATTTGAAGAGTGTAAATGTCAAGGCTTGAACAGTGAATATTTAGGAACTGACAAGAAGCTTTCTTGAGATGCACTRGGATAACAAGTGAAGCTGAAGAGTTGAAATAGCATTTAATTGGAGAACTATAAAGCTGTGCAGTAATTCCCAGTCAGAAGCGGTGAATGCTCCAGATAATGAGAATTTTAAAGCTCAGGAATTTTAAAGTTCAGGTTAATCAAGTTACCCATGTTATATGAGTACATGGGACTACTATCTTGTTTGGAGAAAAAAAGCTGATTATCATATAAATAGTTGAGAACCACTTCCCTGAAAGAAAACCCTGCCTGTAGTCTCTTCATGGTTACGTACTGCAGTTGTACTCATGGCATTGGCAAAGGAAAAGTTTAAATGAACTGATGTTCCTCTTGCTGATTTATGTGATTTCCAGAATTTTGGCTCAGTTATGACACTATTATCTCAGTTCAATTAACCCGTGTGAAGTGTGTTATTGTTCAGATCTGTGGGCTGAGAGAGAACGGAAACATTACCACCCAGACATCTTGTTTTAACAAGGTTAAAGATAAAAGAAATCTTTTTGAGATGCTATCTGACTCTGGAAAAGTATCCAATTTGCGTGCGCAAACTGAAAGTGARTTATTTAGCCAGTGGGTTGTGAGAGTCCCCACCCTACTCATTAAATCTCTGGGCTTGAAGACCTCCAGGAGAAGGAGTTGATGTGCAGTTGGGCTTGCGCTTGGTGTGATGTTTCTCAAACACTTGGGTGTGTCCTGWAAGGGCAGGACACAGAATGTACCGGGAGGAGGAGGAAGGGGGAACAAAGTGTAAGTTGACTTCCAGTACTAAAATAATTTAATGCATCAGTCTGAGAACGGTCTTTGGTGATGAGGGAAGGGACATGCATATCACAGTTGGCTTAGGTGGAGASAATAGGACAAAATACCTTTGTAAATCGGTACATATCGGGAACACTGCTTAAAAGGCGTTTTTTGAACTCCTGGTCATACAGCATCCAGTGAAGAGCATTGACAGCACATAATAAATAGAACTTTCTGTGGCGATCAAGAATCTGAAAAAGTTCAGTTTGGTGTTAAATGAAGCAATTTATGAACACACATGTAAGTCAGTAAATGCTTTTAGTGGAAGTATATTTTATTTTGATATTTTCAAAGCAACAAAAAATGTAGCTTTGCAGAGGCAATTCGATTTCTAGATATAACATGTAGACATATATATATACACATATTTAGTACACAAACATAAACTAACCGGAAAAAGAAGGATTAAATGCTCCTGTCTGGGCCAAAATGAGCATTAACAGGAGTCAATATGTTTGTTGTTTCTTCTAAAAAAATGAAAAATTTAATTTGGGACATAATATCGAGTCTTGAAAAAAATCACCTGAAAAGCAGCCAGACTGGAATCTATTCTGACATTTTGTGGATGAAGGTGATTTAGTTCATATACAGTAGACCTTGGTCAGAGAGAACAAGAAGTGAAATAACAGATTTTAGGAAATGTCAAAGTCAGAAGAGACAAGACATCGTGTCAAGTTCTTCACCATCCTGTCCATATACAGGCTGCAGAATTTCTTTCAGTGATTTCTGCTGTCATAAAGTAGGTACGATTCTGCATCAGGAATATCTTTTTGTCTGGGTCGTGCTCTCTGTAGATTCAGGGGATCAAGCTAGCATCTCGTGAAGCAGTCAAGGGGTACTATAGGGCTAGAAACAGGAGCTGAGCTCCACAGCCTGACTTCCTCCTCTGACATGGACCTCAACAGTACGTCCCTTTTCTCCAACTTCTTTCTGCCAGTTGTACTTCTCCTCTGGAGCATCAGARAGAGAAATGAGCACCAGTTTGTTTGGAGGCACCTTTCTCATACCTACTTTGGAGAGGGGCTTAGCCAGAAACAGGCTGCTAAAGAAATATAAAGGTGTGAAACTTTAGCCAAAACTCKGTCTAGCAGGTGCTCCACCCATTGGCTTCATTTTGCCAAGATCCACCTTATGTAGTCTTTGTAGGTAACAATCTCCCTTAGGTATAATTTTATTTTGCTCTTTTCCCTGGTTGCAGATGAAACRTGGCCCATTTCACTTTGTATGAGCTCACAGATCCTTATCAGGTAATTTCTTTGTGATAAACAAAGGAGATCAAGTTTCTCCCTCTTCAAGACCTAATTTCAAGACCTCAGATTATGGACATGACCTGAGAAGTTTCCTGGCCGTCATGTTCAGACTGCTGCAGTAGAGAGTAGCCGTGTCAGATAACCCCTCCTGAATCCTTTTCAAAACCTGTCTTAAAACTTAGACTTTATTTACTTTCCATAGTATCAGTAGTAATCACTTCCAGTACCTTACTCTTTTCACGGTTACACACTTTTTAGTGTATTGTGCCCTCAGGCCCTAACAGCAGTGAAGCAAACGCTTCACTGTAGGTTGCGTGTATGATGTATCCCTTTGCCAATAAGGTTAATTTTTAGTGGTACCTTCASTGAGATGATCACTCTTAAGACACCCACAGCCTGGGGTATGGTGGATATGATAGTTACCCAAACTTGGAATTCTGCCCACTCTTTTTCCTTGTCTGATTCTCTCTTCTTTCAGAGAGTTAAAGTCATTTTTTAGTATGAATCCTAACTGAATTATGATATTTAGGCCTGTACGTAGATGCTTCAGCACTTTGGTGCCAGGCTGTTCCACCCGGCTTCCGGACTCAGATCTCTAGTACATCCTACATCACATCTTCTGTTCTTGTGTGGATGTTGCAGATGATACTCTACTGGACTGTTAACGGAACCAGTGGCCTAGATTTAGGCACCTGTGTTACCCCCCTAATCTCAAATCACACAACACAAAACTCAATGCAAATACAAGGCAAACCTTCCAATTACATTTAATTTCTATCAGTGATCTGTTACAGTTTATAAAAATATCCATTTAAAGATATATATGTAACTATAYATTTTCCTCCATGCAATCTACCATAAATCACGCTGCAGATTAATTTTCATAATCCAGATTATTTTTTTTTTTAGGTAAAGTTGGATTAATTTCATTTAACTTTGAGATGTAACATTACATATAGCTGATCAGAGCTAATCACTCTCAGATCTTGCTATATTTAATGGATAGGAATAGCCAGCTTCAAAAGGTAATTCAYCTTGTAATTTTAGTTGTCTACTTCAGGATGAGAAAATTCACAGTCCTGGAGTATTTTTTCCCCTTTTGACTGTGGAGAGGGCTTTCTGTGACTAACCTTGGTACAGAAATTTAAATTGCARAGATCTACCTTCAGCCAAATGAATCTCACTCCTAATGCCTGATAAAAGAAGGTTGCCAGAATGAATGAAAGGTTATGGGGGAAATCCAGATCTGCCACATCATGCAGAGGTACCAGAGCTAGTTTTAAATGTGGCAGGATGCTGGAAGCACAGAGGTACTGGGATGAGAGAAGAGCATAGATCAGTATAGGCACGTGTCAGTGGAAACACTCTTCTTCATATGCTGGTAATGAACTAGGAGCTCGTGATTTCTGAAGGGTAGTTTTTAGGCAGACTATCACCTCTGCAACCTTTTGGTTTAGAAAATGCCCAGTACCCCTTTTTAGAAGGATAGAAGAATCATTGCCAGGTGCCAGTGTACAGAACTAGCTTTAAATTAGCACTGTCCTTTTGCCGAGTGCCATATTCTCTTTCTTCCCTAAAACTGCGTGGTGTGGCCGTGCCCTTTTAGCAGGTGGCTGATTTCTACCACTAGAGGTGGTTGTACCTCACCGAGAAGTGGTTTGTTTAGATTGTGCTACCAAAACAAAATCAGCTTGATCAACTTCTGCTGGGAATGAACAGGACTTGTGCTGGTCTATTGCAGAGAGGAAAATTTTCTCCTCAGGTTAAATTCACTTTCTAAATGACCTGAGAGACCAACACGTTAAAAGAAACCAGATATGATAGCAGATGACTGATAGGTAGGTTGTTGAAACATTTTGTGTTTAAAAACAAGGGATGAAAATTCTAAAATAWAGAATAGTTTCCAATATTTAGAGGAAAAAATCCCAATAGAAAATCTATTTCAGTTCACTAGGAATTATGAAGTGAAAATTGAAAATTGAAAGTGAAAAGCTTTAATGATGATCACTTTAAAGTTGACTTGAGTATTTTTTATTTTGAAAACCAGAATTTTCTGAGTAAATAGATTCATTCTTATAAAACATTTAGATTTCAGTAGGTTTCCTCACCTGKTTTTTTTTAATGAACAGTTTATGAAACACTCTTGTGACTGCAAATGTGCAAAGTTGCATGTAAAACATACAGATGTGAAAACATGGAAAGTATTCCATTTTGCGCCTTCTTTTGCTTGGGGGTGAGGACTGTGTCGGTCCTGAGCACCCAGTTCCGAGAGGTTCCACCTAATGCATCTAATAATGTTAAAAATATAATTGGGGGGTGGGGAGGGGGAAGGCATGGGTTTTGCCACTCCCCACTCCRTGCTGTTCTCACATTTCTCTAACAGTGTAAAATAACAGCAATGATCAAAGAAACAGGGTGACTTGACAACAAACAGTAGACCAGTTATGGGATCTTACAACATTTATCTGTTACAATATCTTCTGGGAAAGTTTAGTCTAGGAGTGGAATTTTCACTGCTTGTTASGTGTAGTTAAGGGCAAAAAACACTGCTGCAGCCTCGAAAACAACTTAGCCATATTCATTAGACAGYGCAAGGGCGATCTAAGCACAGAATCGCTATGTTTCTCAAGAGAAAAGGCGGGATCTAACATAGCCTCCAGGAGACTTTTAATTCGGAGGCACAAACAGTTTGATGGCCATTAAACGTAACAGCTGGCAACACAAGGAGCCAAGAAGGAATGTGGAGCCAAGTAGTAATATTTCTGCCTTTCTAGGATGAAGTGTGAGAGAGTTCACTGATACTCCGCTCTGGATGTCCGACAGATAGCAACAGCAACCGAGACACTAACACATGAGTCACCCTCTGTGTCTTCAGCGTAACAGTGATGAAAAGTGAACTTTTTGCATTATGAGCTGGCAGAGGTAATGCCAACAGCAGAGCAATGATGCTGAGAACATCAGCAAGGTTGGCAGAAGAAGCAATAATTGGGTTTTATGTCCTTAGGGAGAGGGAAAGGGGATCCTGCTGCAACTTGTGATGATTTGGCCATTTTAAACAAAGCTATGGTTCTTGGGGATTAGGAGGTTGTTCCGTCAGAGATTCTTTTTCACTCCAGCATCTGGTTTTGGTGACTGTCATCACTATTAGGATCCTAAATCTGGTATAATCCTTCACACATTATCCTGCTGGTTTAAACAGAGTAAATAACTTGGCGGTTATAAAAGGACAGAGAAGCTGGTGTTTTAGAAATGGCCCATGTTGGTGTCCAAGCATGTTCTTCACGTATTGAGWTATAAATCACTGTCTGCCTCGAGACTGCATATGGGATTTCAGGTTTCAGTGCTGGTGGTAAGAAATATAATGCAGGATTACTGTTATTTTGTAGTCTCACCCATAACTCTATGAGATTCATTCCAAAGAAGGAGGATTTGGAAGCAAAGTTCAAAGCCCCTTCTGGGTCCATCCCTCATTTAGTCTGAGTCTTCTCTACACACTCAGGCAGTGTAAAGAGGAGCTTAAAAAAGAGCATAAATTAYGCTTTTGCTCACTCTAATGGCTTTTTGCACTACCAGAGAGGTGTCAAGAGGCCTTAGTATAAATGAGAATCAGTTTTATCTGCTTTTTTTCTTCCCTGGTCTGTGCACTCAAAATGCTGATGAGCGCTGGGAAGTGAAATCGGAAAAGAAGCCTGCACCTGCATCGAAAGGACACCCCTTTTATGTTTGATTTGTTTTTCCTTTTTTTTTTCTTTAGATGCAACAGCTAGGCCTGGAAAGGGAGAGGTGAAGGTACGTGCTGGCGGGGAGCTCTGCAGCCTTTGAAAACACTCTCTGCAGTAGAGTCYCAGAGTTTATCGCTTACAGTTAACCTCCGATGCAGGAGGAGTCCTGCTGCTCCTGAGGGAGAAAAAAGTATCTCAGGAAGGGAGTTACCTACAAGTATGAGTCTGAGCGCATATACGTGTGCGCATCTGACTGCGTGCGCGCGTGGCGGATGTGTCTTATGCTGAAACCTTCACATATAAAAAATGTAAAACGTGACATCTCATAATATTTTCATATTGGGTAACTACAGAGAATATTTTGGCAAGGGTGCTTAATCTAAAATGTTCAATTTTAATCAGCTTGAACTATGGTCTGTCTTTCTGCGAACTGAAAACCACCAATCAATTTTCCTTTATCTTTTTTTCTGTTTTTCTTACCCAAGGCAATGCCTTTTGTAAAAGGGTATTTATTTTTAATGGATTTTTTAATGAATTTTTCAGTCAAGCTATTAATAATGCCATTAATTATAGGCAGCTTGTATTAAAGTGCATGCTGGCCTCTTAATCCTGACCCCCAGCTATTGGCTTGCAGCTAATCCAGCCCGGTGCTTGGCAGTGGTGCCGGCCGCAGCCCGTGGCTGCTTGGGAACGGGGGGAAGACGTGACTAAAGGATAAGGAGGGCTGCGGAGGAGCGGGGAGGGGGGGGAGCAGCATTTTGAGTATATACTTTGCCAGAGGGGGTGAAGTTTAAAGCCAGATGATATGTTAGTGCAGTGGGGATAATCCTGGAGATGCGGTGCCAGCACTTGGGAGGACCTTCCCCGGCGGAAGGCTTTGCTCTGCCTGGAAGCCCTGGCCGGTTTGATAACCCCCAGGAGCCCCGCGCCGGCTTACCTGGGGCGGTTGTGCGCGACGGCCGCCCCACTTCAATCTGCTTAAAAGATCGGGCAGACAGAAGGCCCTGGCCACATAATAGATTCCTTTCCCTTCCCCAGGCTGCTCAACTGACATGATTGTTACGAAAGTTGCTAATTATCGGCTGGTTGAAAGGTAATGAAGGGGCCCCATCCTGTGCAGTTAGAGGAGAGAAACTCCTGTCATTAGGAGCGGGACCAGATCCAAAGAGTTTCCAGCCTTTGTGCATGGGTGCACATCTCTGCGTTTCATTTTCTGGGGTGAGTGGAGGTGTTAGAGAGATCTTAGAAATCATTATTTTGTGCCCATGAAGTTTTAACCTTTTTTTTTTTTTTTAAATATTTATATTCTTTTTATTCCCGTACTGAGTTTGGTTTGCTTTGCTTTGTTTGTTTTGTAATTTCTGTCCATACATCTTAGAAAAAAAAAAAAACCTAGATACATTATTCTCTTTTAAAATGTTTGTGGAACAAAGGATGGTGCATTTGCCCTGTTGCAGAGCTGTCTCTGGGCCACTCTCCATGGCTGCGGGATGCAAGTTTCATATTCACAAGCTCAAGGAGGAAAAATCCTTTCTGCTGAAGAGCAGGCACCCTCAGAGATGTTAATCTGATATTTCATGGTAATTAATTTGAGCATTTAAATAGTGGTTTGGTCACTGGATTTGTTAATGGTTTTTAAAAGCCAACAATGTAGGGCATGAGGCAGCAGMAGAAGGCAACTCCTGTCCAAAGAAACAGAAAATTTGGACCTGAAGGAAGYTGGGATGCTCTGGAGAGAAAATAAACTGAGGGTTTATGTTCTTTAGGTTTTTAGGTTTCCTTCTCTGTTTTCTTTCTTGCATTTATTATAGAAGTGTGTCTTAGGAAGGTGCTTGAACACTGGTGCGTGTTTGGGTGTTCACTACCCAACACAGACTTTGGAAATTCATAGAGCAAGGCAGTTTGTGCCCTCTGAGCTCAGCTTTTCCCATGCCCRGCACCAATACCGCCCCAAGTCTTTCACTCTTTCCAATCACTGAGCAGTTTTTTCAACAGCAGCCCCAAACCTGGAGCTTTCTCAGGAAAAAGCAGTGGCAGGCTTGGGGAACATCTGACACTGCATCCATCACCCTCTGCTATTTCTCTGTCCCTATTTGTTTTCCAGTGGAAGAGTTTTGTGTCTCAGTGATTGCCCCTAGATCCAAGTATCAGTATTTAACAGTGTGGATACAGGTATGATTTCAGTGACAGCATAAGGACTTATGCCCAGTAATGATTTGCTTTTAACACTATTTATCTATTTTCTTTACCTTTTTTTTTATTTTTTTGGTCAACAGACTACCTTGGCTGTAATAGAACAACAGGAAAAATCAAGGCAGTATAAACTTTTTCCCAGCAAGACACTGGCATTGGATTTTGTAACTGATATTCCTCAATTTCCTCAGTGGTTTACAACTTCTGCAGGTCTTCTCTTATTGACCAGTGCTGCTGTCGCCATGTCCTGTTAGAGGGCAAATGACAGGTAAGAAATGGAGGAGAGAGAAGGGTGGAGGACCACTATGGATGGGTGCTGACCCTCCTAAGTCATGCTTCATAACTTTAACGTGGGGAAACGAGGCATAGCACACAGCTCCTAGTTGTTGTGCTGCGCCTCAGCTTCTCTCCAGCTTTACTCCAGCAGCAGTGTTGAGCATATCGCAACAGTCTATTGTAAAACACCAACAGATTAAGAACGTGTGAATGTCCCCCAGAGCCATAGCATGCATTGGATGAGGCACCCACATTACCAAAAAGAAAAGGGTAATCCCATGCAATTRAACCAAAAATATCAAGAAGTAGTTGGGCTTTTTTTCTTAGTTAAAGTTTCAGTTTTAGGGKTTTTTTTTCCACTCTGTGTGAGGATATTCAAGCTTTGCCTAGTGGAAGAAGAACTGAGACAAACATATTGTCTTTTTAAAGTTGGTCCAAAGGAAACTAAACAAATTATAGAAATTGCTTCAGCAGCACTGCCTTTTTACCAGTATTCTTAAATAAAATACAGTGCAAGGCAAATAAAACTAATTCATTTTTGCTATTTTCATGTACTTTATGTGTCCGTGCTTGCTTCTTGTCAAAATGGGAACAGAAGATACCCAAGTACAACAAACTCGTAAGGACCTTGGGCCTTTTTATGTCCCAATGGACCAATTTTCAAATCCAAGACAACAGCTTGGATAGTTGGGATAATTTCAGCCATGTCCCTCTTCCCATAGTTAGTCCCTACACTGATAGATACATTGGCACTGTTGAACTCACCAGTGGGTTTGTACCTAATTTTTATGTGAATCGTGTATTTTTGAACATTTACCCAAAAGAAGTTCTGAAACTTTTGAGATTCACCTGTTGGTCGTATTCCCTCWGCTTGCCAGTTTTCAGAAAGATCAGGGGGTTTACAGTTCTGAATGAAAGGGATATTAGCCTGTTATTGCGAAGGTCAGATTGAAACTGAGTTTGATCAGACAAGAATGAATGAATAACCGTATGTTCTGGCAAGATAACTGTAAACATATCTAAGAGAAATGAGTCTGATGGTCTCAGCAAGCTTTCCTGAGCAATGTGATTTTTGCCATCAGAAGGTTATAAATTATTTGGAAATCTGTTATGGGTTAAAAATGGCCCAGTTTGGCTCCAACATTTGCTATCTTTCACTAAATACACACRTACACATACATCTTCCTTAATGAAAGTGAGGAGTGTGCTGATTGTCAGTGGCTTTAAACTTCAGTTTGATTTTTTTCCCACCACTGAAGGAGCAATTTTACCAATTTTTGTAGAAGAATAAAAGGGATGGGAGAGGAAAAAAATGATTCAAATTAATTTTGGGTACATTTCTGCATAATGTAACTGGAAAGTTTCTCCCACAGGATTTCTCTCAGTTTGGGATAATTTTTTTTCAGTTTTTTTTTAGTTCACACTAATTTAGTAAGCTATATAAGTTAGTGCCTTGCTTTAAGGGTAAAAGGAGTTACGTGTGCTCAAGCTCTTGCTAAATTGGATCTTGATTAATTTTTGCAAATCCATCTTATTTCTGGCATAGCTCGGGAAAGCTGTCAGTCCCTGCCTGGAAAGGGAACCTGAAAAGCTTTCAGCATATTAGAGAGTTGTCTTTTCAGGTCAAGGCTGAGATACAGTGAAAGGGAGGGAGGATTGCATTGTGCTTGCTTGACCTATGCAATATTTTATTTTTGGATAAACAGAGCACTGCAGCTTCCAGTTTTTTTCTGATCCATCAGTCTTCACAAAGGCTGCATTCAGGAAATAGGGCACACTGTTTCAATATGTGCTCTGTTTCTCTTTCTATCCATCTCACTCATTTCTTTTTGTAAACCTCCTCTTGGACTATATATATTTAACTGCAGATCTCATTTGATTCTTTTTTTTCCCCTTCCTGGTACATGAAATGAAAAAAAAAAGAAAGAAAAATGATCGTTATTGATTTTTCTCTACTTGACTCAGTGTGGGTCAAGGATTTATACYCTTATACCAAAAATTGCCTTCTGACAGGAGCCGTTTAGCTGAAATCAAGCAGCTGGATCATGTAAATCTGTGTAACTCTATTAATTTAAACAGAGCTGCTCAGATTTATACCAGCTGAGGACCTGGTTTAGAGGAAAAAAATTCTAAGTGTCCTCTAGCTGGGATAAGCAGTTTGGCCCCTAATAGCAAATTCATTTTCTTTTTAAAATAAGAGGTAATATAGTGCAGTATCCTGAGTTGCAGGATACTTTTCCCCTGGCATTTCAAAGGGAGCCAACTTCCAGAAGACTGGATTACACAAGGGAAATAGGACAAAGCAACAACACTGTGGGTTTATTGCTGCTCATTCATCATTCACACACTGATCCTGGTTTCTCAAAAAAAGATAAAAATAAAACATTCAATATTTGCCAACCAGAAGGAATAATGCTTTTCTTCCTGTGAATCATTTGTAGCCTGCTTGCTCTGACTGGCATGAGTGCTCATGTCATTCTTAAGGAGTTTTTCTCCACCCTGGCCAACTGATCTTTTCAAGACCAGATCTAAAAACCCTCGGAAAAATAATCACTGGGGCTACAAATGGTGGGACTTTAAAGTATGGAACAATTTTCACCTGTATATGCTATAATGCCATATAATTTGCAAGTAATCCCTAATGGGACCCCGTGAAGGGCAATGAGGTGCTGCCTATTTTCCTGGGAAAGTTCAGTGCCTGAAATGCACTGCYCTGTGCTGAAATGTCGTGGCAATGCTTCAGAGACAGGGCAGGCGTGGAGRGGAACAGGCCATAACAGCAGCATCTCGGGGTTTCTTTTTTTTATACTGGTAAATGTAAATGTTGATTCTGGAGATTCTAAGTTTCCGTTTTAGCCACAGATCAGAATATTGGTGAGGCTCTCTCATTCATCGGGAGATACAAATTTTAGTCTTCGTGTCCTGCTATGATGCACTTCTGTACRTGCTTAAGAAGATACCACCACACAAGGTTGCAAGATAGTGGACAAAAAAACAAAATCTATTTCAGATATTTACTTTCACATGAGGTATAGTTGCAGTCTGGTTTTCTCCTTTAACTACACTGGGAATCTGTGGTGTTTCACTCATACGCAGAAGGTGCAGAAAATAGATGAGAGGAGTCTGACCTTTACTTTCTGTTCCTGGCGTGCTGTTGGCCTGTGCTATGGCACAGAATTCACATTTTTCAGAATGTCCTTTTTCTCCTTTATAAGATATGGATGTTTGTATGCTGCTACACATTTTTGATACATGCTATACACTATGAATCTCTGATCTAAAATCTATAAAATTTTATTTCTATTTGCAAGCCCGTATTCAATGATTCCATTCTGTAGTTAAAAAAAAAAAAAAAGAAAAAAAGTCTGCTGTAAAGTAACCTAAGAATGGGGGGAGATGTCAAATATTGGCACATTAATAGTGCATCACAGTCTCTGTGCCTCTACCAAGTCTGAAATAATTTGCAGGTTGAAAATCATTTCATTTTTACAACAGATGGGAAAAATTCCTGATTCTTCTCTACTGAATGAGCTGTTGAAAGACCAAAAAGCTGTTGAAGAGATAAAACAGATCAGAATAATTTGCTAAGCATTTTTGACACTGTGCATGTCCAACCAAACTCGTCTCCTTCTGGTGCAGAAGATAAATGGCAGTGAATCAAGATCTGATAGTGAGTCAGTATTTGCTGTGCCTGTGACTGGAAATGACTCTTTTTGAGACTAAATTATCAAGAAAAGGGGCTCAGCATAACAGAACATTTTCTCTCTTTGTTCTTTACCTTTTTTTTTTTCTTCTCTCTTTTCTCCTTTTCTTTTTCTAACAAGGGCTTAAAAAAATAAGTGAGACCCAAATGACCAATAGAAATCACAAAGCAGCATTTTCTAGCAGTAATGTGCACAATGCACCACATTAAACTCTTTTTTCCGCAAACCTGCACAATGTTCACATCTTCTTGTGAGTGTGGATGGTGTGCCTGAAATGCAATCTTTCTGTGGRAGGGAACCAAGTTAGAACAACACGAAGGCCTGTCTAGAGCTTCTGGCACCACTAGAAATTAGGAATTTTGTTTATTTTCAACCTTTGCAAGGTCTCAGGAAACATGGTGATAGGTGCTGCTTAGATATGTCTTAAGAGACATTCTCTTTCCCAGAGAAATTACAGCCTCCTGCAGGACACCAGAAGCTCTTTATTGGAGATTCTCTAATGGCAGATTTTCCTGCAGCTGCTTGTTTTCCAATGTCTTTCCTCTGTAAACAACATGAAATCCTTCTTATATAAGCAATGCTCTGACTCTGGAAGTAATCACATATTTTTATAGCCAGAAAAAAACCCCATTTGATTGTTGAATCTAATTTTCTGTGTAAAACAGGTGATAAAGTTTTGCCTATTAACATCTGTTTTGAGCTAATTATCCATTTCTGGCTAAACCATATCCCTTGGTAAGCCATTCTTTTTTATATGAAAATATAAAAAATGGAGACCTTCATGCCACCTTTTTGATGTTTGCTGTCATGTCTTGGCTGTGCTAAGCATTGGTCCTATCTTTWTTTCACTTGTCTAACTTCAGCTTCTTACTACCAGACCCCTCTAGTATTTCCTCTCTTAAATAAAAGGTTTACTTAATACCTGATATTTTATTTAAGAAACACGGAAACTCAATAAAAGTCCTTGCAATCTTCTTTGCAGACAATTAGCCAAAATGAGGCTTTTAATTATCTCAGTGTAAGACTTTTCTCTGAACCGTGTCCCATTTGTAACATCCCTCTAAGAGGCAGACAATGTAAGTGGACCGGGTGGACTGATGTTAGTCTTACCAATGCAGCACACAAAGGCAAGACTAGTTTCTTGATCGTTTACTCTATTCCTGTGATTCCTTTTCCAAACGTTACTCAACCTACTTGACACAGTACAATATTAGGCATTATCATCAAGCTGTTTTTTCTTTTGTGATCCCTAATTATTTTTTAGCCTTTCTGGTTTGGGCAGTATTGTTCAAACAAGTCAGGAAATCCTTGACATATAGTGTCTGTCCCTCCTCATGCCACAGTTACTCAGTTTGTCCTTATCAAAACAATCTGAAATGAAGGTTTGCTAGCAACGCGTAAGTGCAGGGACTTGGAAGGTCCATGTACACTGGTACATACACTTTGAGAGTGGTATTAGTTCACCCAGTTTTAATTGTCTACTCGTGAACTGATCAGCAAAAATCAGTCATTTAGGATTTCTTCATGGTCTACGAAGAAGAAAATGCTTCAAAAAGTGTCAGGCATCTTCATTTTCATTGACATCTGTCTTAGAGTGGGATGAATAGGGAACTTTAACCACTCAGATATCCACTGGAAACGCAACACAGCAAGGCAAAAGCAGTGCAGGAGGTTTCTAGAGTGCATTGAGGATAATTTCCTGACTCAGGTGATTGAAGAGCTGATGAGGAGAGGCACTCTCCTCATACTGGACCTCATACTTACAAGCAAGGAAGAGGATGGGAAGGATGAAGGCAGCCTTGGCTGCAGCAGCCATGTAATAGTGGAGTTCAGGATCCTGAAAAGAGAGAGCCAGGCAAAAAGCACGATCACAGCACTAGACTGCAGGAGAGCAGACTTTGGCCTTTTCATGGACCTGCTTGAAAGAACCTTATGGGAGACTACTCTAGAGAAAAAAAAAATGGGTACAGGAGAAATGATTGATTTTCATGGATCACCTCCTCCAACCTCAGGAATGGTCCATCCAACATAAAGGAAGTCAAGCACCTACCTAGTGGATGAAGGGAAGGCGGTGGATGTGTTCCTCAGAGTTCAATTCTAAGGCTAGTTCTGTTCAATATATTTATTAACAATCTGGATGCAGGAGTTGAATGCACCATTAGCAAGTTTGCTGATGATACCAAACTGGGAGGAGCTGTTGACTCTCTTGAGGGACAGGAGGCCTTGCAGAGGGATCTAGATAGATTGGATCATTGGGCAATGATTAATGGGATGAAATTTAACAAGTCTAAATGCCAGATTCTGCACCTCGGATGGACTAACACTGGGCACAAGTATGAACTGGGAGCAGAGTGCCTGGAGAACAGCCTTGCAGAAAGGGATCTGGGGGTGCTGGTCAACAGCAGGCTCAGTATGAGTCAGCAGTGTGTCATAGAATCATAGAATAGTTTGGCTTGGAATGGACCTTTAAAGGTCATCTAGTCCAGCCCCCCTGCCATGGGCAGGGACATCTTCAACTAGATCAGGTTGCCCAGAGCCCTGTCCAACCTGACCTTGAATGTTCCCAGGGATGGGGCATCCACCACCTCTCTGGGCAACCTGTGCCAGTGTTTCACCACCCTCAGTGTAAAAAATTTCTTCCTCATACCTAAGGATATGTCCTGGCAGCCAAGAAGGCAAACCACATCCTGGGGTGCACCAAACRCAGTATAACCAGCCYGTCAAAAGAGGTGATTATCCCGCTGTGTTCAGCGTTGGTGCAGCCTCACCTTGAGTACTGTGCGCAGTTTTGGACCCCACAATTTAAGAAGGATGTGAAGGTCCTTGAATGCATCCAGAGGAAGGCAACAAAGCTGGTGAAAGGGCTGGAAGGAATGTCCTGCGAGGAGCAGCTAAGGAGTTTGGGTTTGTCTAGTTTGGAGAAAAGGAGGCTGRGGGACGACCTCATTGCTCTTTACAGCTTCCTGAGGAGGGGAAGTGGAAGTGGAGGTGCTGATCTCTCCTCTCTGGTATCCAGTGATAGGACACATGGGAATGGTTCAAAGCTGCACCAGGGGAGGTTTAGACTGGGCTTTAGGAAGCATTTCTTTACTGAGAGGATGGTCAAACACTGGAACAGGCTTCCTAGAGAGGTGGTCAATGCCCCAAGTCTGTCAGCRTTTAAGAGGCATTTGGACAATGCCCTTAACAACATGCTTTAACTTTTGGTAAGCCCTGAAGTGGTCAGGCAGTTGAACTAGATGATCACTGTAGGTCCCTTCCAAGTGAGATAGATAGTCTATTCTATTCTAAAGGTGGCAGGAGGTCTGCATGGATGAACAAGAAGCTCCTAACAAAACTCAAGCACAAAAAGGAAGCATGGAAGAGATGGAAGCAGGGTTAGGTGACCCAGGAGAAGTATAGAGACACTGTCCAAGTGCAGGGACAGAGCTAATAGAGCAAAAAGCCACCTGGAGTTGAATTTTACAGGTGATGTGAAGTGCAACAAGAAAAGCTTCTACAAGCACAGAAGCAGCAAAAGGAAGACCAGGGAGAATATTGGTTTGCTGCTGAATGGGGCAGGGAAACTGGTGACAAAGAACACGGAAAAAGATGAGGTACTCAATGCCTTCTTCATCTGTCTTTACTAGTAAGTCTGGCCTTCATGAATCCCAGGTCCCCAAGACCAGGGGGAAATTCCAGAGCAAGGAAGACTGACCTTGAGTGGAGGAGGATCAGGTTAGGGAACATCTAAACAAACTGGACATACACATGACCATAGGATCTGATGGGATGCACCCATGGGTAGGTACTGAGGTAGCTGGACAAAGGTCATTGCAATGACATTCTCATTTATCTTTGAAAGGTGACGGTGACTGGGGAAGGTTCCTGAGGACTGTTAGAAAGTAAATGTCACTCCTATATTCAAAAAAAAAAAGGCAAGAAAGAGAATCCCATGCACCTCCAAGGAAAAAAAWTAGTCTTAATTTCTCGAAAACTCCACCTTAGGTAGTTGAAAGCAACAATTAGATTGCTGTTTAGATTTCTGTTCTCCAAGCTAAACACAGTTCCCTCAGCATCTCTTCATAGATCTTTGCATGTTCCAGCTCTGTAACCGTGTTAGCAGCCTTTCTTGGACTTTCTCCAGTTTTCAATCTTTCTCTTCTAMAAAGAAGCCCAAAATTGGGCAGACTATTCAGATGCAGCTCATGAAAGCCAAGTAGAGGGAAATAATCCCTTTTTTTGACCTACTGGCTGCAGTCTTTTTGTGGCAGCCTCTAGTTTTTAGATGGCTGCAAGTAGATGAGCTATACCTGCACAGACCTGGATATGGGTCAAATTCTATTTACTGCCATAGATAGAATAAACTTGGAATGAGTCCATTTGTTTGTGGGGTGAGATACAGGGGATGACACATCAACTTATCCGTGTCAACTGTCTGTGGGCACGTTCTTCATCTGTGACAATTGTGCAGGTAATTTGTGCCAGCTTAAATTTATTTCACTGGGAGGTAACGTGATTCTCATTAGCTCACATATGTCATGGGCTAAGAATGTGCACAGAAACTCCTACTGTGGCTCAGCTGACTTACAGCAACACTCTGTTATGTGTCTGAGTCCYCAGTCCCAGTTTTGTATTTCTTAAGCCCTGGCAAAACAAGAGATGAAAGAGGATCGCTCTGATAAGTCACGAACATTTCAGACACAAACCCCGAAAGAACTTCAGATGCAGATTTGGTTCTGAGCATCCTCTGTGGCCAGCTGCTTTGATGAACTGATCCAAAATCCYGACCTCAGTCACATATGAAATGTGGATCCAGTTCTGAACTGGACTCTGCCTGTAATGTGTAAATTCACATCTGTCTCAGCTATTAATATTTCAGGCTCTGAMTGAAGCTTGGCCAGATTTTCTCTGATCTCTACTTCACTGATACCTACTGAAAAAGAGCTTCTTGCCTCCAAAAGTAGGTTCTCTGTTTAAGACACAGTCTCTTTGCATGTGTTACTTTATGCAGCCATAAGAAAGCTTTCTATGGAAATTCATACACTTTTCAACATGAAAATTTGGTTAACTTTTTTGTAAAGGAAGTGCAAAAAAAAAGATTTAATGATTTTCCTCCTGACTGTCCTAAAAAGCAAATGTAATATGCAGAGGGAAAACCTGCTTGCATAGAGCAGACATATTTCTGGGCATCCATGTAGTTAGCAGAGGGAGGATGTTCAATTAGTCTCTTTACCACAAGCTCCCCAGTTAGTCTCCCTCTGGAAAATAGGTGAGAAATTCTTATATTCCTCTCAATATGTTAATCAGACAACTGGTATCACAGTTCTCTAACTGTGTAATACCAGTCCCCCTTGGCAGATATATTTTATTTGGATAATGATGTGAAATTTAAGATCTACGTTTCAATTGTAGAGAGCCATAGGCAGTTGTCAATTTTAGTGACAGACATGAACCTGGAGCTAAATTCCTGTGCACAAGCAAAAATTCCAACAGGCATAGCGCAATTCTGGTCCCTTAATAGAAATACATTTTCTCCCGTTGAGGGGCAGTATTTTTAAATYCTGCATTGCTTCTCCTGGTGCTGGCAAATCACAAATGCTCTCAGACGTTTCCTTTCACTTGGACAGTTTGGTGACCTCAGCTACCAAGCAGTTTGCTGCAAAATCTGATGGTTATCTGCTTTTTCTGCTTAAAGTGTCCATTGCTTTGGTACCAAAGCACTATTGTATGAATCTCCTGCTTTTCTTTCCYATTGCTGAATATAATTCTGCCTCATCATGCTCCTTTGAATCCCTGGTCTTCCTGGGTAGATATTACGATTTTTAATGCACACTACACTCTGTCTCTCCTATTTACTTCAAAATAAGTGAATTTAACTCTAAGTTAGCTTCTGTGTCCAAGTGCAGAGAAGGGTTTTCTTTAGCTCTAGCTAAAATCTTGAAGAGTTGTTCAGGATGGTTGTTTAGACCTCTCTTTCCTTTTTTTTTTACTAGCAATAGCCTAACAGAAAACATCCTTTTCCTGTAAATACCAAATTGTAGGTAGAGCATTTTAGGTTTCTTTCTATTGTTCTTCTTATTCTTAGTATTATTATTATCGTTGTTGTAATTATCATTATTATTATTTTGCACAATGTTTAGAGGGGAGATTTTCAGTTAGTGAGAGTGAAATTTTCTTTAAAACTTGCGGGTGCATCAAAAGCCTGAGGAAAAGATGAGCTGCATTCTATTAGTTTTATTTTTTTTYCCCTAAAGTAGATCTAACACTGCTGAAAGCTGTCCCCAGAGCTGTCAATCAAAAGAGGAACAATATGAATAGCAGCAGCAGTAGCACAAAATTCCTCCATACTATATCACAATAGGCAAGGCACAAGGTTAGGAGCCAGGAGTAGGGCTCTTTTAAATCTGATTTTTCAGTTCTGCCATCTAACCAAGAGAGAAAAAAAAAAAAGAAAAATACTTGTATCAAGTTAATCTAAAGCTAAATTTTCTTTTTTCTTTTTTTTCTCCAAATAGCTAATTTTAAAAAAATTATTTGCATTTCTTTTTAAACATTTTTCAATAAAACTTAAGAGCTTCTACTAAAACATTAGAGATGATCTGGATGTTGTTCTGTTTCCTACAACATACATTTAGGATGCTGCTGTCCTAGGTCCAGATCTCTCCTCTCATGAAATCAGAASAGAGATGTAAACAAAATCTCTCAGCTTTAACAAGGTGCCCTAGTGAATACACCATGGAGATGTTTGGACTACAGCTTTCATCCAATCTACTTTGTTTCATAAAAAGTACTTAAGGACTCCTGAGTGCAGGGACCGGAGCTGTGTTTCAGGTACATCCCTCAAACACTGAGCTATAGAGTTATTTGCACACTCTGCTTGGCCAAAACGATATCTCCTGTGAAGCTGAACTGCTCCAGCTGTGACAGCAGAGGRAAAGCTGCCTCAGACAGCCCTTCAGCACCATAGCTCAAGCCCAGCATTAGGAGGTCGGATCCCTTTTATCACTCCAGAATAAAATCACAAAATTAGAGCTTGAGGTGGGAATGGACCTCTGGAGATCATCTAGGACAACTCCCCTGCTCAGAGCAGGGTCAGCTAGAACCAGGTTTCCCAGGACCATGTCCAGCTGGGTTTTGAGTATCTCCAAGGATGGAGGCTCCWTAATATCTCTGGGCARCCTGTTCAAGTGCTTGGCCACMCTSWCAGTAAAAAGGGGGTTTCTAATGATTAAGCAGAATTTTCTGTATTTCAGTTTGTGTCCATTGCCTCATGTCCTCTCACTGAATACCTCTGAGAAACGTCTGGCTCTGTCTGATTTATTCCCCCGTATTGTGCAGCTATACACACAGACGAGATCCCCCCAGAGCCTCCTCTTCTCAAGGCTGAAATGAATTACTCTAAATCTCCCTGCAGTCCTCACTGAGAGAAAACTCCCTCGAACAAGCATTTCTGCAAGAAACTCTGCTAATTTCTGCTAAACTCTGGGCAAATTTCTTAGCTCCCACATAGACTCAAAGGTCTACTAGCTAGGGACAGATTTAGGCATCTACCCTCTGCCCAGAGACCACTCCTAGCAGGTAGTTTGGAAGAAGYCACACTCCTTTAGAGGTTAAGAGAATTTAATCGTGTGATCAGAGCTAGGTGGTGACCATTGGCTCAGGATCTAGCAGCRTTTAGTTTATTAGTGTAACTGTAATCACTGACCACACGGGTCCTGGGTGGGTGTCACCTGTCACCAGAGCAGGCATTTGCRTCTGACCTAACCATCTGAATTGCCTTCAGAAACAGAGGAGGGAAAAGGTCCTCCTAGGATGCAGTTCATCTCATCCTGAGGCACGTTTCTAAAGCGGGTCAGATGGGTCAAGCCCTGGAAATGTCGTCTTCTCTCTGTGACTGTAAAGTGATTAAAGCAGACATAGCTGTCTATGCTGTAGGCATCTGAAGTCAAAGGGGAACAAGCACAGCCCAGGTAGGTGCGAGTGCCTCCGTTTTCACCGTTTAAAGTCCCCAGGCACCAGCTATTGAGACGTGCCCAGAACAAACGCAGCCTTCATCACAATGGGTGAAACACTCAGTGCCCATGCCATGGGCAAACGCCAGCCCTGAGCACATCTCCCTGACTGGGTGCCGTGCTCAAAGCCAATTTTTGCACTGGGTCAGGGATGAACACATGGAGCAATCACGTTCATAATCCCTATTGCTCCTGCAAAACCTCAAATCCTCTCTCCCTTTCTGTATGGCGACTGCCTCAGCGGTGCCTGCGGAGCCAAGCACCTCATCTGGTGCAGGAGCACTTCAAAACCTTTGCAGACCTGAATATTTGCCAAAATATTTAAGTACTGGAGGTACACAGTTGATATTCTTTGGGGCCATAGRGGGCTTTACAAGTCTGGCTGCCATAATCTGCATTTCACAATGAAGGTTGCTCATTATGGGCACAATCCTGCCATGTTAACATCTGCAGATGTGTTGACACGGCCATGAAAGGTGCAGTGAGACATGTCACGATAGCTCATATTTCTGGCACAGCAGCAGTTGTCCTCTGAGCTGCTTCCCCACAAAGAGCCCAGCACTTCAGAAGAATACAACGTGTGCTAGAAGGGTTTCCATTTTCCCAAAGAATCAAGGAAACTGTGGGCTTTAATCATATTTATGATTCTTTTAAACTAGATTAGTTGTTCCTGTTGTTAACAAGACCATGGTGCTTTTTGTCACGTTGGAAGTGTGATGTGCTTTAGCATACCCGGATTTGAAAACAGAAGCTGACAGTTTTTTGTTCACAATTGTTTTGATAGTAGATTTTTCCTTTTTTTTTTTYCATTCTTTCTTCTTCAGATTCCGTCTCTATTGATCTTTAATGGCTTCCAGATGGGATCACGTTTAGCCATTTTATAGGCTGAGCTCTAAAAGACTAAGAAAATACGGTGCACGAAAGCAGCCCATTAGCTAATAAAAAATAAAAAGGCACTGCAAATATACTAATAAAGTTTGTAATGTCATAATATATTAAGGAGATGACAACTGTGCAGGAAATAGGCCTGGCCTGGCTGCATGGAATAACGAGGGAGTTTTAAYAGCTTATGGTAGAGGTAACAGCTGTCGAGTAAGAGCAAAACATTGCTTACATTTTACATAGTAGCTGAAACAATGCATTAACCGGCCTTCCTGCTAAGACCTCGACTGTCAGCTAATCTAGCAAATTCCTCTGTGGGAGAAAGCATCTTCTCACCCTTCTGGTTTACACAAGGTTGGGGATGCCAGCAGCAGGAATGATTTGTTGAACATTTTGATGTTGCACAGATTGTGTGATACAGCTTATCCCAGACACAGACTGTTGGAGAGGAGACATTTTAAAATACCATCTAATGCCTAACACACTGGTGAGAGTATATTGGTCCCCCTTCCCATGTGCGACACACCTTCTGTAGCTATCAACATCAGTATGAATGGAGTGTAAAACATTATTAAACATGACCATCGGTTTGCAGAAGCAGAGGCTTTACACGCACACACTAGCATGCATGCATATATGCATGCATATTTTGCCCTTGTGCATAATATGTACCATTAGGTGATGCTTTTTATCGATTAAAGCCATTTGTACCATTATTGTATATGCACCAAGAACAAGGCTTCTTCAGCTTTTATTTCTGATTCTATCAATGTTGTTACAGGTGCTGCTGGTAACCATTCATGGTAGGTCCTGTGTGTACGCCTATCACATAGGCAGTCAGCATTTTGAAAAACTTGCCATCTATATGCACAAGATTACCAAGGACATATCCCTGTTTCACAAAAGGAGCAAACACAAGGTGTGTTTCAATGTAGTCGTCTGAGAACAGGCATTCCTGCATAAAACCTGTGTGTGAAGAATAGGGTGTCTTRGAAAAAGTGTTTTTTATTTTGAGACATGCATAGGTGCATCAGCACGTGTGTGCGTATGTGTTTGAATGTGYGTGGGATGGGAGAGTGTCTGTTCCAGAGCTCTGGGTGTCCACTTTGATGTGGTGGCATGGGACGTATGTCATGGAACATTTGGAGGTGAGTCTCTGCAGGTCCAAGTACATGGTAGGATTAGGGTGCATTATAGATTGTGATGAAAAGTGACAAAACTAAAGAGAAAGAAACCTCTCGCAGTCCAGGATAGGCAGATGCTCAGGAAGAGCTGCCTGGGTGTTTTAGGCAGATCTTCCCTCAGTCCAAATCCCAAGGTTGGGATTGTCCACAGTCTCACAGACTGTGGCAGAACTGGGAGCAAAACTCACATTTTACTCTTCCAATTCTCTACTCATAAATCTCAAATTTCTTTCCTTTGGAACAAGCTGTATTAAATTCCTGAGATACAGATTTAGACTACCTGTCACTGAGGTCTTCTGTGTCTTTACAGTGTCAACCCTGGAGACTGATATTAGGAAATATTAAAGGTTTCTTGGCTGTATTCTGTTTTATTCCTTGAAAATAATAAGCATTTGGTTTCCCAGTCACTTCTGGGGTCATAATTGCAGTCCTAATATGAATGCATACAACAGGGTTTCTGTCTGTACAGAAAATGACAATAAGATTAAGAACATGGGCTTGATTATAAAGGCRCCATTAAACTTTGGCGTCATCGCCTTAGTGCACTCCACCCCTTCCTTTCAGAAACAAATGGTGTCGTCGTTTGTTTTCAGCTGCAGAAATCTTCATTAAAGTTGAGGAATTAAATATAGCACTTTAGCTAATTAATTATGGTTTGATCATTTTGACACCTCCAAATGACTCAGCCACATACCTGGAAGCTTTGTCAACTCAATTGCATCTTTATTTTTGTTGCCTTTAACCAACAATGAAGACTAATGCCACTCTTTCTAGTTTTCAATCACCTCTACAGAAGTGCTCCCCTGGCAATGTGCAGGGACAGACCTAATTAATCCCTCATCTGCCCTGCGCTGTGTCTATACATCACACTGGCAGTTGGAACTGCTGCTTGTTTTAAGGCTATTGCTAGAATGAAATGCTCATCTGTTTTTCAATAATTTTACCACAGGTGGTGATTTATAATTAGAAAGGGCAGAATCTAAATTTTGATTTTTTTTATTATCATTATTATTATTACTATTATTTAGGAGAAGTGAGGGTAGGGTGGGAAAAGATGTGAGGAGGATTAGTAATAATAATAATAATAAATAATGATAAAGATAATGATGATATAATAATAATAATAATAATAATAATAATAATAACTGCTGCACAGCAGGAAGAGAGCATTGACTTCTGGCACCATGAATGAGAGTAGATTTGGGGCTTATTGAGAGAAAAGAACAAAGATTTGGACCGATGTGGCTGCACACAGTTTAAAGATCAAAGAAGACTTGAAGAAGTTAACAGGTTTTTGCTGAACACAGAGGAGCTTTGACAGCTCAGAACCTCCACAGAGCACTGAGAAGATCCCAGCACCAATAGTCCCTTTTCTACCTCTTCTCCACCACCTGCCTCATCTGTTACTCTCTCTGCATCAAAGCATCTCCTGGCTGCTTAGGTGTGGGTGCACAGGTTCTTACTCTCTGACACCAAGTTTTGGAAGTGTGATTTACCTAACGGCAGCACATGTGCCAAAATTGCTGGATAGATTTATCACAACGTATAACGTCACGGGAAGAGACCACGACTACAAAAAAGTCAGAGGTTTCACAGTAGGCTGGGCATTTTTGGTTGATATCCATGTGATTTTGGTTGATATTCATTACCACTGAGCGCTTAAAGCCTGATCAAATTCATCTTGACAGATTATCACCTTAATATATCTTGGATCRGGTTCTCTGATGCTTTGGCAGGTACACAAAGCAGTATGAGCATTGTCACTTGGTCATGACAAAAAATCATCAGTGCTAAATGGTGGGGTACCATGGCCTTACATAGCCTTCCATACTAATTTTTGTAGTGGTTTCAAAGCACTACAGAAAAGGTGCGCTATGCTAAATGCTACAGGTATGCTGTGAGTTGATTTTAAAACCAAAGTGGCTAGGACATTAACCTACACTCATAATACTCTATTGTAATTTCATGGAGATTTCATATATGGCCTTATGCAAGTTGTTTAGAGTGAGACTTTTAGAGGTATTGATATGTTTGTAGATATGTGTTAGTATCTAGCAGCATTTTCAAGAGAACATAGGTTCTAACACCGTTTGATTTAATCTCATAGGAACTTGAAATCTTATTGGGCAAGTATTTCTATCTTTAGCACCCTCATGAGGTCAGTACACTACCTCATGTTCCTCTAACTTTCTTGTTGACTCCTAGTTTCCTTTGAAAATCACATGGTGATATAGGGGAAGGTTTAGATCCTACCACTTTCTGAATTGGCCCATGGTGTCTTGTAATGAAGACTTCCCTCCTATTTCAGGGTGAGGCTGTTGAGCTTTTCATAAGGCAATGAAATATGAATTAATCTAAGGAATATAAGTCCATAGCTCTTACGTTAACACAGTCCTGTGAGAGAGCTGGCTTGCAGGCCTTCCTTTGTTAACTGTTTTGTATGAACTGGAACAGCTTCAAAAGCAGAGGCCCATCTCACACCATCTCATTGTTCCAGGAACAGTGAAGTCTTCAAGGAAGTAGAAAATCTGGGTGCAGTTCCAAGCTCCAAAACAGGCAGAAGTGAGACCTCTGTCTGCTGGTTATGAGGGGGGCACCACCCCTCCGAGACATTTTACCCCCTTCGGGGCGATAAAGGGCTGACTAAAACCCAGTTTAAAGTTTCCTGTTCTTGATGTGTTACTGGTAAGAGAAAGAGAGGAGTAGGCTCATTTGCTGGTTCTGCTGCCAGTGAGGATGCGATGTGCAAGAGAAATTCATGAGGTTTCACTGAAGCAGACCCTTCCTCCTTCTCAGCAGCAATCAACCTGGTTTTTAAGGTCTGTGCCTTGAGCAAAATATTCCTTGGGTTGTTTTCCATGCCAGTAGCCTCAGCACCTTCCTGGTTTTCTCGTGCCTAAACCTGGCCTGTTGTGGCTACTTGGTRCGAGGAAGGGCTTCCCAGCAGGTCTTCCAGCTCAGATGGGTTCCTTACCTGCATTCCTTTTTTAATGTTCTTAGTTCAGCCCTGTCTGTTCTCRTTGATCTTCTCACTGGTGACCTCTTGCAGTTCTCTGCCTAAAACCCACCAGGGCTCGTGTCCCTAGAACCTGAAGGACACAACTGTGCTGTGCTCCATGACATACCTCAGTGACTCCTGAATGTTAGAGCAGCCTAAAATCCATGGGTATGGGTGTGTTGTTTTTTTGTTTTAATTTTGGCCTATTTAAAGAGAAATGGCTTGAATGGGAAAAAAAAGTTCAGGAGACCGGGCAATGTACCTACCCCTCTTCCCAGGCCCCAAACCTAACACATGAACTGAGCAGCCAGACAAGTCACAGGCTGTGGGAATTACCAGACAGACCCCATGAGTTTTTCTGGCTCAGCTATTCCAGAATATTGCTTTTCCCTTTCACTTTTCCTCTCTCTCAGGGCACCTTGCCCATTTCCTGATGCCCTGAAATCTTTCTATGTGGCCAGGCATTTTGTTTTAATTTCTTTTAATGAATTCAGCTCAGCGCCCACACATCCCCTTAACCATGGATTTGTACGCTCAAGAGAAGACACGGAGAGATGTTGATGTTTTTGGCTAGTATTCATGCCCTCAGTACCCTTTTTTTTTTTTTTTTTTTTATGAATATACATGTTTTCTTGGCTGTTTTTGCTGGAGCCCATCTGTTAGAATGGCACGGTTCCTGCTCGCAAGTGGAATCAGACCCTCGCTTGGAGGGGGTAGGTTTCAGGCAACGGCGGGTTTTTAAGCAGAGCAGCAGGAACCCTACAGGAAGGTGCTCCCCTGTGCCAGTGCTGGCACCACCTGCCCCCTTCCACATCAACACACCAGTTGACACCATTGCACTGAAGGCCAGCGGGGCCAAGCAGGTTAGGGGAGGAAGGCACAGGGTTCGGGGGCTGCCAGGAAAACTGCTGGTGTTGCAACGGTGCCCTCRAAAGAGCATGGGATGCTTTAAAAAAACACATTTATCTAATGACTGAAAAGGAAAATAACACTCATGTCAGCGCAAGAGACATCAATTCCTAGATAGTTTACAGCATTAGCTTAGATATGAGGAACGAATTTCTCTGCTTTTGAATAGMCATCTGAGACAAATTGCTTAGGGTTGTATTGGAGTAAGTGCTGCTTCCAGGTGGCTCACAGTAAGTAGCCCATGAGTCATCCTTAGTCGCTTTAGACATAGAGACCAACAATTCTGCTGAGCTAGGTGGTGCAGGAGGAGTCTGAAGTGTAAGGATGACTCCAGACTATTTGTTTTTCATTAAAAAAAAACCTTTTTGTTTTCCATTTCTTTGTAAAACTCTTTCCTCTCCAAAATGAGCTCCAGCAGAAACATATTCTAACATATTTTAACATTTGGTACTTTGCATCTACATGAGTGTAAGTTCAGATGAACTTCGGAAAAGGTGTGGTCTGAAAACATCAATAAACAGCAACTTAAAATTTAGTCCGCTTGCTCAGATTGCTTTATGGGGAYAGAGCACAGGACAGTTGGCTGCTGGTGGAAATTCTTAACATTGATTCTGCTATAATATTTAGGTTTCCTTAGAGAAGTCCAATGTCTTTCTTTATCTGTTAGCTAAAAATTTTCATTTTTGTCTAATTTTTCACTGTTTTTTGCCCATACTTTTYTTTCAGTTATCACTCAAACCAAAAACGGGGAAAACATAGAAGGTGATAGGAAAAGAAAATGCATAAACCAGAAATACCCACAGTATGACCCTTTCTTCATAATCCTGGAAAACAAGTAAGGAAAAAAAAAAAAACACCAGCAGAAAAAAAAAGTGGAAACCCCCTGAGACAAAATGAATCATACTCCCCTTTGATCAAAACAACAGAAAAACTCAAAGATGGGAGAGAAGGAAGTTGCCTTTTTAAAAAAAAAAAATAAATAAAAGCGGACAAGAATGCCTTTGGAAACTCTTGCCTGCTGCCTCTAACTGGATAACAGGTATGCCTTGTGCTCTCTGTAGAGCTAGGATTTCCTTTGACACCTGCATGGACCTTTGCCAGGGAAAGATGCAGATCTGGGCCACAGTCAGCTCTCAAATGTAGATTATTTCCTATGTGACAGCATGGCTCATATCTTGGCTGGGGCAACAGCACAAATATTTTCCCACTGATACTAAAGATAATTGCTTTATTTTCTGTCCCCACTATTCATGAGTTTGAATTTTTGGACCCTTCAGTCGTAAATACAAAACTTTACACTTTGTGAGAAGCAATCTGGAGGTACTTACAGACCCATCCAGGCTTCCCTTTTTGGGGATATGACTAAAAGTGTTTCAGGAGAGCAATTAAGGATCTCCCTAGGTGGCTGGAGTGCTGAACTGGCTGTAAATATCTTCTGAGCAGCGGGAATGAGATTATAAGGGCCAGGGAAAATCTTCAGAAGAGTAAAGACCTAAACCCAGGAGTTCCCCAATTTAGGTATTTTTTTCAGGCTTTTAGAGTTGTTTCTGGCTGTATTAATGAGAGAAGGAAGACCTCAAAAAGTAGTGAGTACAGAGCAATAGTTCTGCTGTTACACCAAAGGTGTGGTCTCTGTTCACTTAACTTGGGGCTTTCTCCTTGTTTTTCATTTTTATTTAAATTTAAGTAAAAAAATGAAAACAAAAATGACCTGTAACCTTGTAACAGTGGTGACCATGTTAAAAATAAAACTTATTGTTAATCAGCTGTCTTGGTGGCCAGCAGACAAAAGATTGAGGAGGTACGGAGACTAAATCRCTCCCTGATCTCCAGACAATGGATGGTGGGATCCACTCCCTTGGTGGCTCTAGGAAGCTTGTTTTTCAGCTGCTCGAGGTCCATCAGTGAATTTAACGTCTGTCATCCTGATTCCTTTTGCTCATGAACCATGAATGTGAACACKCTCTTAAGGGGAAAGGAATAAGAAATCCTAAATTTCTAGGTGATTCTTCTGCTCCGTCCCAACATCACCTCTCATTAGAAAACAGGATCCTGGTTTGTCCTTCGACTTGAAGCTGAGCATCTTCTCAGATGATTAAGTAGCAGCTTTCTTTCCTGTTTAGCCTGAATATAAGGAATAACTACACTTATTCCAAAAAACACCAAAGCCTCTTCTTACTGTAGCTTTTTGCTTCTGTAACCTTAATGTTGATAAATATTAAACAAATATTTTGAGTTTAATGTATGCTTAATTGTTCTCATCCTAAGAGCGGGAGATGTCTGCTTAAGCATTTTGTTCAGCCGGGTCCTTGGGAAGCAGAGAAGCCTATTTTCTTCCCTCGGTGGAGCGAGAGCGTGGTTCCTCCATTAATTCAGGACATTGGTGGGACAATGAAGGAATTGCATGTTGGCAACTCACATTTCCTCTAGCCTCTGGATAAAGGATTTGAGTTTTGTGCATGCTGCCAATCCTTTAACAATCTTACACACCCCATAATCACCCTAAAAATTTGGAATAAAAGGGGAAAAAAGGACTGAAAAGGAAAAGAAAAATCCTGTAGGCTGCCTTAGCCAAATATCTTGGACTTGAGASCTATTTGATCATTAGTCTAAGTATGGATAATCAGTGTAATGCTAAATAAAGAAATTATACACTGAAATGGAAAATTCACTTGGTAAAAGCCCAAAGAATTATATCTTTTCTGGAAGCTAACACTCCYGGTGAAAGGCAAATGCTATTTCCCGCTTATTGTGCATTGCTTCTTGAGGTGTTTAGCTGGTATGTGTGTCTGTATTTTTATAATACTTCAATGCTAGGATTCCCCTATCAAGTGTGGCTTCACAGTCTGCCAAGCAATGTCGAGACGTACAGAAAAGCTATGTCTTCATTGTGCAGAGTTAACAGATGTTAAACTCAGCTCAGGTTTTTAACATTACCTTATGTCCCACATGTAATTGATTTTCCCTGACTTTTTTGTCAGTTTTAAGCAAGGACAGTAGAATAAAATTTAAGTGATGATGCTTTCATTCAGGTTGGTATTGCTAATCTTTGCGCTGAGGATGCTGTGGTAGACAAGAGTGTTCGCAAAAGAGACCAATTCCCTGAATCCACTGGAAAAAGAGAAGTTAACTGCAGAATTACAAACACACACATACATAGAAAACAGAGATTTGTTCCAGAAGTCTTTGCAATTGAGGTAGGAGGATGCAATGACAAGTTTTGGCTGTTTATAGGCAGGCAGGGCACAGGAGTGTTCAGACTTCAGGCGACCTCTCCCAGTTATCTCTGCAGTGAAATTATAAGGAAAGGGAAAGTCTTTGTCCCAGATAATTCACAACGCAGAAATGAACAGGAAGAGGGAACAAAATRAATATGCAGAAGAGGTGCAGAGGARATGTGAAGGAGAAAGATGAAGAAATGTGTTTGGAGAAATGTGGGTGACAATGGAGGAGACATGTGGAAGGCATTACTGGGGACACAACAGGAGAGGCACTCTTGGAGGAAGGTGCTCCATGCAAGGGGAGGTGCAACTCTGAGGGGACTGTGGCCCATGGGCAACCCATGCCAAGGTAGGAACAGATATCTGCCCATGACAGATGATATTAAAAAAATTAATTCCAAGGCATAAAACGTTTAAATCCTTTTAATTTAAATATGCTTTAATATGCTTGGCTGGATCAAGGTCCTGTGATACAGGTATGTATGGAATGAAGACAGGCTCACACTTGCTTTGAATGAGAGCATGATGATGGTCATGCAGAATTATTAACCTTGACTCTAGAAATACAACAGCCACTCACCAGTGTGTGTCTCCCATAGCTAATTATTCTGGGTGCAGCTCTATGATACCAAGACCATACTGTTACTTATTCCAGAAACAGACTACTCTGGTGTCTGCTCATATTCATCTGAATGTTCTGCCACATGTGATGTGACCATATTTCTAGTGATTTGCTTGACCTTAATGAAAGAGCTTATTACAGCACTGTCAATGAAATTTCACCTCAAATTATCAGATAAGTATCCTCAGCACAAAACTAGTTTTCTCTGCCTCATATAGCCTATTGTGCCTTGATAGCCTTTTTTATCTGGCCATCAAATATTTCCCACATTTAATAGACTATTAGACCTTAAAGCATAACCCTTTACTAGAAAAGCACTGCTGTCTGAAGTTCTAGAGACAACCGATATCTTTCTCACTGATTAACTGCAACTCTAAATCTTCAACCTCTCTCCATCTCCTTTTTAGTCTCAACACCTGTTTTGCCCAAATTTAGATCGCCCGAATTTGTCCAGCCAGAGAACACAACAAGAAGTTATGCTTTATTCCAGGAAAAAACACCTCAGAGCTTTGAATTCATTTATGGAATTTAAACATTGTTGCTTCATTTAAGTTGGGCAGATATTAAGTATTAATATTAGGTATATAGAGAAAACAGTCCTAGATGTGTTTCTTTTTTTGTGTCCCTCATCTCACCTGAGAGCACAGACAGCAAATACTGTAATTCTGTGCAAATTTGTGGGTTTGTACCACTTATTCACCTTGGATGTCTGTGGTACAGAAGGGGTGATATGCCCCTTCAATTTTAATGATGTACTTTGTAGATACAATCCAAGTATCTGTAAGATTCTGAAGACAGAAGGGAAAGAAGGCTGAAGTCTTCTGAAATCTTTCATACTCACATATTCCATGGTTGCCTTCACACTATATATGAAAATGTGATATGATGAGTCATATTGTCCTCATGATCTCATATGACTCCTTTACACTGATCCACTTCTTTTAGRGTGATGGGAATAAAGCTGTAGACTTTCCACCTTTATTTCTAGGGATTCAGTTTTCAGAAGATACCTGCCAGTACTTTGAGCACAAAGGGCAGGGACTTTCCCCACCCCATAAACTAAGATCATAACCTGCACAAAACATGCCTGACAACCAAGGTTCATTGGGTCCTCTATGATCACACTGAAGTTAGCCATTTGCCAGTGAAAAGCTGAAATGTTTATTTTTTGTGGTAAAATAAACAAGATATAACTCTATAAAGGGGTAGTAATTAATAACTACGTTCTAGTCACAGTGCACGACATACCAAGAGACAAATTCTTTGCTTTAATAAAATGGTTCTACGTAGACAAAGGTGAAAAGGCCAAGTGGGTTATGGAAAGTCACACAGCAGAACCTAAGACCTCACAAGTCCTGGATCTTTCATTTAGAATCATAGAATCATAGAATCATTAAGGTTGGAAAAGACCTTTAAGATCATCGAGTCCAACCATCAACCCAGTACCCATGCCCACTAAACCATGTCCCGAAGCGCCACATCCACACGTTTTTTGAATGTCTCCAGTGATGGTGACTCCACCACTTCCCTGGGCAGCCTGTTCCAAYGCCTGACTACCCTTTCCTCTGATTTTTGTRGCTTCCACTGGTCCAAGAACTTACCAAGACCTGTTGCAGGATAAAATAAAAAATAGAGGTTGAATAATGACAGAGGTTTTCCAAGGATGAGATTTGTGGGAGTAATTAAAAGCCCAGTGGCATCCCACATGCAGTTAAATGTGAGTGGACAGAGGACCGGGGAACATGCCCGTTCAGTGTCTAGAGAGATCGATCCTGAGTTGTCGGGAGTGGATGGAGCAGGTGACCTCAGAGGGTTTTGCCATCTCTAATTGTAATGATTCCTTGAGCTGCATGGCTTAGAAACACAGGGACACGTATTTAAATGATTCATGAGCTTTGCACACCCAAGGAATGCTTTAGCTGTCATGACATCCTGCAATAGGCTTGGCGCAGACCGAGGCAGGAAAAACAAGCCATCATCTTGGCCTGACTTTGCCAGAAAAGTCTCTGGTTTCTCCCCACTGATGAAAGCTGTCATTTCTCCTGTAGTTCCCAGTGTGTGTCGCTGGCAGAGAGCAGGCAGAGGGAAAGGGGAAAAAAAAAAAATTAAAAAAMAGAAAACCTCAAATCCTAAAAGTCATCATAACAAACTTGCTGCTGAGTGAAGTTGCTGTTTGGCTGAGCGTGGTGACTGCTGTGCTGTGACAGATCCTGTCAGGGAGGCACTGCCCCAGCTTGCAGGTGTAAGCATGACCTATCAAACTGAATGGGAGCTGACAGAAGGGATTTCTGCAACATGAAACGGAGAGCTGACATGAAAACAGTGACGTGTGAGGGACTGAATCACCGCAAGCGCAACTGTCACAGATGATGTCCAGAGAAATGACAGGAGAATACTAACTTTACTTGATGTCAGTTTAGTTGTCCTTTGTGTTTGGAAGAGTAACTGCTAGGAAAGGAAAAATTTTAAAAGCACAGAGGAGAAAAAAACCAAAGAAAATCCCACATGCACATCCATTTCAGCTCAACATCCAAAGCAGTTTTCATGTCTTCTTGCAACATTATTAGTATACGCAATTCTATTTGTTGGGGTTTTTTGGCACGCTTTCTGCTGGCTAGAATGGTAGTTTTGCATAAACTGTTTTAAGACTGAGATTTTATTTAGTCTACTGACAACACCAAAGAAGACCTGCTACGACCGTTGCTATCAGCTTATTACTCCTACTTCTACAAGGATGAACGGTGAGTTACCTTTTCACAGCAAGGAGTGCGTATTTTCAAGGCATAATTGTCTGAGGATAAAAAATAAAACTATGTACTAAAACATCTGAGATTTGTGTCGYGTCGTGTTACAGACTTTCTGCATTGGACAATCACTTCATATCTGTAACTCCTCCTGACACACTTTTGTGTAGCTCTCTGGGTCGGTAGCAATCTCTTCCTTGCACTTTTCCAAGTGCAATCAAATCTCATCTAAAACAGGCACCTTCGGTCTGTGTTTTATGAAAAAAGCCTACGTCTAGAGTAGAAATGGTTTTAGCATGTTGAGATTACAATAAATGTATAAAACTCTTTACTTTGTCATGAATTATTCAGCAGTGAGCACCACCAGGAGTGGTGATGTGGGACAGATGCTAAAGACGWCATAGTTCAAGAGAGAGCAGACTAATCACGATCTTACTACTGACTCTGCCCGTGCCAGGTTGGATGACATGACTGACATGAAGGTAGTAAGATGCGAGGGGCATGACGGGCAGCCCTTGAGGCAGGAAAGAGGGCTCCCGCTTCTCCCTTACTTCTGGCTTTAACTGGAGAACCAAATATGTTTCTCTAAGCTCTAAAGCAAGGTGGATTCTGAAGTCTTTGCTTTCTCTGTGACAGGAGTGCCCTGAAGTAGATCCAATCCCATATTCTTTCAGTTAAAGAATAGCTATTTATCGTTGCTTTTCTGAGCAAGCAGGCAACCTCTAGGAGAAATTATGGTTGATGAGTTAAAGTATAGACTGGAGAGAGCCCTAAATGGTAAGTCACTTATTCTGTTGGCTTAGTTACAGTATCTGATTTGATGTGGTTTAAAAACAACAAACCAAACCAACCAACCAACCAACCAGACACAAACAACTCAAATTAGGTCTGGTTCATATGATAAAAGAGCAGAGACTATTAGAATTAACATTTTCTAACGAGGACAGAATTGGAATAGTAACCAGAAGTTGTTTTCTCTGAGCTTGGGTAAGTCCCTTTTTCTTCCTCCACCATCTGCCTGCTCTCTCTGTATATCAACTGCTTGAGGCAGAGATCCACTCTCCKTGTGAGTCAGATTCAAAGTCTACAGAAGTCTGTAGGAGCATTTCCACCGATTTCTCAGGGCGCTGGATCAGCCCATCAGCAATTGTGCAGTGCCTCGTTCAGCTGTGCCACAATTGCATTTGAAGCCTCCAAATGCTCCAGCATTGTAAGAAACAGTAAACATCTCATCAAATTAATTCAGCTGGCTATCAAATCAGATCATGATTAGAGCTGATCAAAATCTGGAATAGTTGTTTCCAAACACTCTTTCTTTATTTTATTTTGTTTCAATTGAGAGAAAAAAGTCAAAATTTCAGAAATGTCTTAGAAGATGGAATTACTGAAGCATTTCCTTTCAGAAAAATTAAAAAAACCTTATTAAACTTCAGGTACACACAGCCTGAAAATCCGTCTTTCAGGTGAATGACATATTGAAGTAATAAAACCAAAATTATGAACTTTGAAATTATTGAAACAGAATGTTTCAAATTATTCTTGGTGTGCTCAATCTTGTTGAGTCATTGTGTATCAACAGCATGTTAGAATTAGGGAAACCACCATTTCCTGATAGAAAACTTTTTTATCCAAAAACGATTCAGTCTTTTTTAATTCAAATGAATTTTGATCATAGGACAAATCACGTAAAAAATGGTACACGTGATCAAAGGTCTAACAAATTGCTCAGAAATGTTGAGATTGTGTGATAGATTTTCTTTCTTTGAGAATCACATGCATATATGGCACCAGCCACGGTATGATAAAAGACTTGGAAGAAACTAACTACATGTAAACATTTCTCATTCATTATCTTGGGTTTCTGCTACTGTGTGACAAATCATTAGTTGTAGTGTAAGGCAAGCTTTAAAAATGTAATTACTTAATCATGCAGTTAGTTCCCCATCAATCCTACCAGCACTTGTTCTTAACTAGCTTTAAAGAACAAAATTAGGAGTAATTTGTAAGCAAAAGTAATTGAGGAAAGGCTGATATTGCCAAGGTGTTGACAGCACTGCACATGGTGTTGTTTCTTTTAATTCCCCAGCAAAGCAGTGGTCTGCAAACCTTGCTGAATAGCACTGCTGCCTTAAAACAAGCCTCGATGTCCTAGCACTGAGGTCAGGAATGAGAATTTTCCTCATTTTGTGTTACCCATCTTCAAGGGTGGCAGGAAGGAGCCTTGGGGTCATTCAATGGAATGGAGAGGGGATGGGTCCATGAGACCTGGATATTAGGCTTACAGTTAATCCTGTTTCGTTTTGAGAGATCTTAGCATCAGGAACAGCACTGACCCAGAAAAGGGAAAGGATATGTTGAGAGCAAGAAGAATCAGAGCTTGTAGTCAGTGATTTTTATACTTTCATAAAACTCCAGGGGTTCTAAATTAGGGTAAAGCAGAAATGGGTGGTGAATGGGAATTTTTTAATGTGATCTGTTTCATTGGAGAGTGTAGATTCATCAAAGCTTAAACTGTCACAAGACAAAGATTATTTTTAACACTTTTCTCGCCTGTGAAAATTCTGAAAAAAAAATTTAAATTATTCAAGAGTCTGGTCTTGTCATTTCCCAGGATGAAAAAGTGTAGTGTCCTGATTTAAATCAACTTGTGAACCACAGTGTGTGCATGTACTATCTATCTATCTATCTATCTATCTATCTATCTATCTATCCAACACAATCCTGAAATAGTCAAAATGAAAATGAATAATTCTGAAAATGTTGAAATAAAATACTTAAAAACTAGAAATGAGATTAATTTTTACATGCTTGTTCTTGAAATAACTGTTAGTGGAACTGGCTGGAAATTAGTTTATCTGTTCTGAAAGCAAGTACATTAAAAAAAATTAAATCTTTATAAAGACAGAAAGGAAAGAAAAAATAAGAGATATTTTTTGGGAAAAAAAAGCAGATGGACTTGTTCCCAGGATTTCTTCTTCTTGGGCTYATTACATTTTGGTGCAGGATGCTGCACATGGAGTTAGACTGTCTAGGGAGATTCCTCTACACCTGCCATGTGTGTTATTGGGTAGAAAAAGACCGAGGGTAGCCAAGTCAACTGGCAAGAAACCAAGGAGTTTTCCAGTGGAAACTTGCCTGCTTTTTATCAAATGTTTCATGAAAACTGATGTCAAGATGTGCCTCTTTTGAAAACTGGTTATTACTTTTATGGAAATTGGTCTTAATTTGGGAGGGAGAGGTGTTGGGTCAGTTTTCACTCTTTTGCAGAAGCCAACAAGGCATTATGAACTCTCGGGAAAGAAGGAAATTAAGAGTTTTTCTGATGCTGTGAGCTATGTCCTCCCAAGTGCATGCAGAGATACAACAGAAGAATGAATTTTCAGAAAAGACAGTCCTTCTGGTTGGGGGTGTGGGGTGGAGAGGGATATTCAAAGGGAATGTGATCTGAAGAAGAAAGTGGAAGTGGCTTGTGAAGGTTACAGTTCATTGCAGAAGATGTTTCTATACCAGCTTAACTGAAACTAATTAAGTGTGATTGCAACACATTTCTTTTCAATAATTGTGCCTGTGGGTTTATTTAGGACATAATGTTGAATGATCTCTAAAGGCACAGTCCTCGTGACATCTGATATGATCACATGCTTGTGTTAGCCATCTCTTGTCTTCACCAAGGGATAAGAGATTTAATAAGAACCATGTGCTCATCCCATCTTAATCACTTCTAAATCACTTGAAACTCTTGCTATTGCAAATCCTGCCTTTATATCCTGCACTTGTCTTGGCTATGAGTTACAAATAGGGAGGGAACAGAAGGAAAGTTTACTTTGATTGTATAAAAGTGATGCATGCTCACAGCTGCAACGTGGTGTTTTGCATCATGGCAATTCAAAGTGATGGAGAAAATCACACCAAGCAATGCACCCGGGTAATTTAGCTTCTCCTTTTCCTTGGGGACGTTGAGTGGGTAGATCGTGATTTTCATTTGTTTTTTTAGCCAACAGGTATTTTACCAACAGAAACAAGAGCATTTGTCTCTAGGCTTTTTGCACAAAAGATCAGGATGTGAATAGTGTTTTTCTTGTGATTAGCTGAATGAGAGAAGGCTTATATTGCTTTTTTGCAGACAAAAGCAAAATCTCTCAGTTCAGTCTTTCAGTTGGTGCAACGTTACTCAGCATTGATCTAGGAGCTGTATAACCCTGTTACTGAAGCCCTGGATGAAAACTGAAAAAAAATCCCACATGCTAAAAGCGTATTAAACGGTGGCTCTGAATACTGCTACAAAAGCAGTTGCTGGTCCCCGTTAGCCCCCTAGGCTTCTGCAGGAATAGCACRTGAAGAAACTGAATATCGGCCAGTTTTCCAACCTACTTAAAAGACCTCTTTAAGGTCTTTTGGGGGAAATAAAAGTGTGACAGATAAGAACAGCTGTGATATAACTGTCTTTATCGCTTGGTCCAGCTGACTCAAATTAGGATTGAAAATGGTGGAATTCATCTCCTTTTCATGTTAGACAGCTAAATATTGGATGCTTAGATCTAGTGTTCTCAGGTTTGACATGTTTTGTACCAGTAGATAGAAACTAGTACCTCCTGAGAGCTCTTTACCCRTCTCACTGTAGAGACCTATGTTAGGAAGAGACGAGTCACTATCTCAAAGGATGTCTTTTTATTGACTGTGAAAGCACCCTTGAGCGCCTAGCTGAGACTCAGGCAAATAACATTTAGACACCTAAATGGGATGAGAAGAAAGACATCTGAATACTTTAACCCTGTCTCACGACAGAAAGTGAGACCCTAGGCTCCAGTGGAACAGGTTTTCTCTTCTAATTTTGCAGTGATGTATATTTGTATGATAATTGTAACATTCTTTCAAATATCCTTTCTAGTCGTTCCTTGTGCAACACTGGGGTGTTTGTGCAACATTAACATTTTGTATTCAGCAAGACACAAGGCATTTGAGGAAAGATGAGCCAACTTCACACATCCRAAACCTAAGAAAAAGGTAAAGCGAACAGTCTGGATTAGCCAGACGGAAACCATTTGCTCCCCAGACTGAAGACCTTCTAACCTCTGTCTCTAAGGATGGRTCTTGTTTAAAAACTGCATAATGTGACGGCATCCAGTATTTAATAAAAGTACTGGCACTGCTACACGGTGCCACAGATTCACTTGCTGAACATGTCACGAGGCAAAATTTTATAGGCATTGTAAAATCTTTTTACCACACACAGCTGCATTACCCAAAATTACTCAAATCTGCAGGGCATCTGAAATGCACACTACAGCAATAATAGGCTTTGCTACTTAAAAAGTGATTATGACTAATGCACAAAAACAATTATCACCAAGCTTATTTGCAAAGAATTAAGCACAGTATATATACGTATGTAAGTACGCACACACACACATATATATATATGCATATACATGACATTCCATATCTAGTTTCTTACTAGAAAACAGAATCTAAAAAAAGTGAAGATGAGGCGCATATGGGTATTTCTGGGGAAAAAAGGAAAAAAAACCCAAAAAAACAAAACCAAAAAAAACCCCAAATACAGAAAAGGATTATTCAACTGAAGATATGGAAGCCAGCCAGAAAGCAGAGACAGCGCTCTTAGTGTTAAGGGTAAAGAGTGCTTTACTAAGAATGATAGTAATTGAATTAGAGCTAAATGTCCATTGACAGCACACTCATTTGGGGAGTGACCTGCAGTGGATCCTCAGGTGAAGATTGCAAAACAGGAAAAAGCTTAATTTCTATTTATTTCCTGAGTATATCTTCCCATCTTCCAGGAGCATAAATCTTAAGCACTTTACAAGCCAGAAATTCAACCTGTGTAGTTATTTTTCATAAATCTGAATTAACTTTTCTCTCATCAGTTTTTCTGCTTTTTGAAAGCATGTATGTTTTTGGCCTCAATGGCATCTGTTGTCATGACATTCCATACCTGAATTATCYGCCTTGTGTACTGATACTCTTTCATGCTATCAAGACTGACTGCCTGAATGATCTGGAGAAAGCCAGTACTTTTACTATGCTGCCTAAATTCAGGACAGCGTGCAGCATTTCATGCYTGCCTACTACCCAGCCCTGCCAAACTGAGTTAATGCAGTGTCAGTATAAAGTCTTCTTATAAACCAGCAGAGGAAGTACCAACTACTTTATTACAATCATTGTTTGGGGAGGATATTATTTCTTGTGCAGCTCCCAGCTGTGGTGGTCCTTAAAGAAGGACAGAGTTGTGATTAAAGCAGAAATAATTAGGAAAAATGAGCTAAACCCTCAACTGTTGCTAGCTTCATTGACTTCAAGAAAAGTAGGTCAACTGATGTCAATTGGGGGCCCCACCAGTTGAGTTTGCCGCTTCTTCTGCTTCAGGCTTTTGCTGTGACCTTCAGTAATTACACCATACAACAGGCATACAAGTGGAGTGACTAAGTTGTTTAAAATGAGGTGGATAAGACACCAGAAAAATACAATGACTATTATTAGTATGAATTGCAGTAAGGCCCATAGGCTGGAAAAGACAATATTTGTAGTGTGCAATCAAACATGAGTAGGATGATACCTGGGAACACTCTGTTGCGCTGGCGAGGCTCTGTCAAGCAATCCTTTCACCTCTGGCTGTGGATCACTATGTTAATAACTGCGTCAAGGCTTCCTTGATTCCGCTGCTACAGATGAGTCATTTGATGCTGCTTTAGACTCTGCGGCTCTCTTTGAACTAGTAAACCTGGAACAGCAGGTCAGTGGCACAATGTAGTTCCTACCATTAAATTGTTAGCATAGCCACTGGATTGTGCCTCGCTATATTTTCACAGAAAACTCACTTGAMTGATTTGGGCAACAGCATTGGAGCACTCCCCAACTGGTAGTTTGGATTTGAGGGTGATAGGAATGGCTGTATGGATATAAGCACTGCTGTGCCAGGTAGTGTCAGTCCCAGATTTGTCCCTGGCTCYGTTTAAATATGTAGTCTATGAGGTTGAAGAAAGTCCTATGTACCTCTATGGTATCTATTTACCCATTACTCAGATATCTCTTCTTGAAAATTAATGTTCTTGAATTTGTAATGATCACAAAAAATACATATTGACATTACTATTAGAAAATCATGGGCTTTCTGCTTGGCTGATGTACAGGAGTGGATCTTGGGGTTTTTTTGGCCGGAATATTTTGGCCAGATTTATTCTTAAAAATATTTAGGAGGTCAAAGATTTGGGGCCCATAGTGATGCTGCAATATCAATATTATATTTAGGATTAATTTCACTTAATCTAAAATTTAGGCATGCAGTATTAACTCAACAGCTGCTACAGTGAAAGAAGAGAGGCAGATATCTTCAGAGTAAAATTTACCCCACATCTCTTAAATGTCTTTCTTCAGATGGGACAAATTGCCTTCTGGAGGTGCACACTCTCCTCTACCAACTATTAGGGGAGCCCAGATAGAATCATAGAATCGTTTAGGTTAGAAAAGACCTCTAAGATCATCAAGTCCAACCGTYAACCTAGCACTGCCAAGCCCACCACTAAGCCATGTCCCTAAACACCACATCTATATGTCTTTTAAATACCTACAGGAATGGTGACTCCACCACTTCCCTGGGCAGCCTGTTCCAACACTTGACAACCCTTTTCGTGAAGAAATTTTTCCTAATCTAAATCTCCCCTGATGCAACTTGAGGCCATTTCTTCTCGTCCTGTCACTTGTTGCTTGGGAAAAGAGACCAACACCCGCCTCTCTACAGCCTCCTTTCAGGTAGTTATAGAGAGCGATAAGGTCTCCCCTCAACCTCCTCTTCTCCAGGCTAAACAACCCCAGCTCCCTCAGCAGTTCCTCATAAGACCTGTGCTCCAGACCCTTCACCAGCTTCACTGCCCTTCTCTGGACACGCTCCAGCACCTCAATGTCCTGGATCTTGTAGTGAGGGGCCCAAAACTGAACACAGTATTCGAGGTGCGGCCTCACCAGTGCCGAGTACAGGGGCACGATCACCTCCCTACTCCTGCTG
>JASVER010000055.1:6066512-6127271 GCA_030449065.1 Oceanodroma leucorhoa | reverse complement strand
CTTGTGACCGGCCACCAACCGGATTTAACTCCATTCACCACAACTCTCTGGGCCTGACCATCCAGCCAATTTTTTACCCAGCAAAGAGTACACCCATCCAAGCCATGAGCMGCCAGYTTCTCCAGGAGAATGCTGTRGGAAACRGTGTCAAAGGCTTTACTAAAATCTGGGTAGACAACATCCACAGCTTTTCCCTCATCCACTAAGCGGGTCACCTTGTAATAAATCAGGTTAGTCAAGCAGGACCTGCCTTTCATAAAGCCATGCTGACTGGATCTGATCACCTGGTTGTCCTGTRTGTGCCACATGATGCCACTCAAGATGATCTGCTCCATAACCTTCCCTGGCACTGAGGTCAGACTGRCRGGCCTGTAGTTCCCCAGATCCTCCTTCCAGCCCTTCTTGTAGATGGGCGTCACATTTGCTAACCTCCAGTCAACTGGGACCTCCCCGRTTAGCCAGGGMTGCTGATAAAGGATTGAAAGTGGSTTGSTGAGCACTTCTGCCAGCTCCCTCAATACCCTTGGGTGGTTCTCATCTGGCCCCATAGACTTGTGTGTGTCTAAGTGGTGTAGCAAGTCACTAACCATTTCCCCTTGGATTACGGGGGCTTCATTCTGCTCYCCATYCCTGTCTTCCAGCTCAGGGGACTGGGTACCCAGAGAACAACTGGCCTTACTATTAATGACTGAGGCAAAGAAGGMATTAAGTACCTCAGCCTTTTCCTCAGCCTTTGTCACTATGTTTCCCCCAATAAAGGATGGAGATTCTCCTTAACCCTCCTTTTGCTGCTTATGTATTTATAGAAACATTTTTTATGGTCTTTTATGACAGAAGCCAGATTAAGTTCTAGTTTGGCTTTGGCCCTTCTAATTTTCTCCCTGCATAACCTCACRRCATCCTTGTAGTCCTCCTGAGTTGCCTGCCCCTTCCTCCAAAGGTCATAAACTCTCCTTTTTTTCCTGAGTTCTAGCCAAAGCTCTCTGTTCAGCCAGGCCGGTCTTTTTCCCCATGGGCTTGTCTTTCAGCTTGCCTCCCAGGGAACTCTGTCAACCAGTCTCCTAAACAGGCCAAAGTCTGCCCTCCGGAAGTTCAAGGTGGCAGTTCTGCTGTCCCCCCTTCTTACTTCTCCAAGAATCAAAAACTCTATCATTTCATGATCGCTATGCCCAAGATGGCCTCCAACCATCACATCACCCACAAGTCCTTCTCTGTTCACAAACAACAGGTCCAGCTGGGCACCCTCCCTAGCTGGCTCCCTCACCAGCTGTGTCAGAAAGTTCTCTTCCACACACTCCAGGAACCTCCTAGACTGTTTCTTCTCTGCTGTATTGTATTTCCAGCAGACATTTGGTAARTTGAAGTCCCCATGAGAACAAGGGCTAGCGATTGTAAGACTTCTCCCAGCTGCTTATAGAATATTTCTTCTGCCTCTTCATCCTGGTTGGGTGGTCTATAACAGAATCGYACCATGAKATCTGCCTTGTTGGCCTTACTCCTGATACTTACCCATAAACACTCAACCCTATCATCACCATCATTAAGCTCTAGACAATCAAAACACTCCCTAACGTACCCGCCTCTTCTTYCTTGCCTATCTGAAGAGTTTATAGTCATCCATTGCAGCACTCCAGTTGTGCGAGTCATCCGACCATGTTTCCGTGATGGCAGCTACATCATAGTTTTCCTGCTGCACAATGGTTTCCAGCTCCTCCTGTTTGTTGCCCATGCTGYGTGCATTGGTGTAGATGCACTTCAGTTGGGCTATTGATCCCACCACTTTTTTGGGGGWAGAAGCCCAAATTCCTACGAGACCATTCTTAGGMACTTCTGTGGTTTCTAAGACATCCATAACCCTTGCATCTTTGCTGCTGCATGGATCTCCATCCCCTACCTCCACCMAGACAGCAGACCAAAGGACCTCATCCTCAAACATTGGCATGMCACCTCCAGGCTTATCTCTGTTGAGCCTGGTTTTATCCCTTTCTCCCTTCAAATCTAGTTTAAAGCTCTTTCAATGAGCCCTGCTAACTCCTGTGCAAAGACTCTTTTTCCCCTTTGAGACAGGTGTACCCTGTCTGTCCCCATCAGGCCTGGTGTCGTGTAGAGCGACCCATGATCAAAAAAACCCAAAATTCTGCCAGTGACACCAGGCTCGGAGCCAGGTATTRATCTGCTGGCTCTTCCTTTTTCTTCCCTCACCATTCCCTGCAACTGGAAGGWCAGAGGAGAACACTACTTGTGCTCCTGATCCCTTAACCACTCATCCCAACGCCCTGAAGTCTCTCTTGATTGCCCTCGGACTTCTTGTTGCAACTTCATCGCTGCCTACCTGAAAAATCAATAAGGGATAATAATCTGAGASTGTACCAAGGTAGGAAGTTTACTCTTCACATCTTTTACTTGGGCCCTGGGAGGCAGCAGAATTCCCTAAGAAGTGGGTCTGGTCTGCATATTGGGACTTCTGTTCCCTTCAGAAAGGAGTTTCCTATCACAATGATTGTATCAGAACCGGTGTGGCCAGCAGGAGCAGGGAGGTGATCGTGCCCCTGTACTCGGCACTGGTGAGGCCGCACCTCGAATACTGTGTTCAGTTTTGGGCCCCTCACTMCAAGAAGGACATTGAGGTGCTGGAGCGTGTCCAGAGAAGGRCRAYGARGCTGGTGAAGGGTCTGGAGAACARGTCTKATGAGGAGCGGCTGAGGGAGCTGGGGTTGTTTAGCCTGGAGAAGAGGAGGTTGAGGGGAGACCTTATCGCTCTCTATAACTACCTGAAAGGAGGCTGTAGAGAGATGGGTGTTGGTCTCTTCTCCCAAGTAACAAGAGAGAGGAAATGGCCTCAAGTTGCACCAGGGGAGGTTTAGATGGGTCATTAGGAAAAATTTCTTCACCTAAAGAGTGGTCAAGCATTGGAACAGGCTGCCCAGGGAAGTGGTGGAGTCACCATCACTGGAGGCATTTAAAAAAACGTGTGGATGTGGCACTTCGGGACATGGTTTAGTGGGCATGGTGGTRTTGGGTTGATGGTTGGACCTGATGATCTTAGAGGTCTTTTCCAACCTTAATGATTCTAAGATTCTATGATTCTATGATTTCTTTTTTCTTTACGGAAGCTGTTTTGACGTAGGGCGTAGGCTGACTTAACCTCGGCGGCACCTCCAAGCTAGATGAACCATCATCCTTGCTATTGTTTGGTTCCACTTGCACAGCCTCATACCTATTATGCAAGGACATCTGGGGAGGTGGGGTAGTCWCAGAGGAGACACACCTGTTGTGCCAGGCAGGAACTTGTCACCATTGCCCCCTATCCCTCACCTCACTGTGTTCAGCCAGGCGGAGAGAGGATGGGGAATCCTCCGTGTCATGYGTCCTGCCTGCCTGTTGGGCCTGTCCYAGCGAAGGTAGGGTRCGATTCCAGCAGTCTGTCTCTCTCTCGCTCTCCCTGATACTCCTCAACCTGCTCTTCTCCTCCCGGAGGTCTGTCACTAAGCGGTGGAGYTCCTCTACCTGGGCCACCTCCTGCAGGTGTGCTCACTGCTGCCATCCRGTACTGGCATAAGAGTGGATACTGGGCTCCTGGCAGCTCCCTCGGCTCCCCTGAGGTTTCCCCGGTTTGGGAAACCCCCCTGTGCACCACGCTGGAGCRTTCCGCTRCCAATCGTACCGGCACYGGAGCTGCTCGCCTCGGCGACTGAGTCCTAGTTTTGGTTACACCGTGTTTAACTCTCCCAACGTTGCTTAGAATGCATGCCTGCTGTTTCAATGATCAAATTAAAAGACATGACTTGCAACCACAGACTGGGGGTTTGCAAAAGGAGGTTAGAATATCCAAAGCCCCATGAAAATCAGGGRGAATTAGGTGTCTAAAGCCAAACTTTGGGTAGATCAGTGCTCCTTACCAAATTGCTTAGGTGCACTAAGTTCTGCCTTGTAGGGGAATCCACAGTCTTCGTTTCCCTRTCTGGTGCCAGGTAATAGTTAAGCAGTAAACTTTGATGCATGTCAGTCAGGRCCTCATATGGAAAACTACTTTACTTTACCGGTAAAACAGAATAAGCACCGTTTGCCTTGTTTTCTACTCGGTGRCCCAATTTTAGGAAGCCTCAGAGGACTGCATTGTTTGAATAGGAATCACCCTTCAAAATAAACCCACTAGAAAGAATTAATRCACAAATTACTTTTTTTCTCTTCATTCTTTAATTTCTACCATATTACCTCTAAAACAGCTCACACAGATTACAGTGTTACTTCTGAGAACTCCATTACCATATTAACAGTAGGAGAGCTTGAAGTCTTCAGACATAAACCAGGACTCTACATAACTAAGTGCTGTACACACATTAAAGAGAGAAAGAGGCCCTACTCTTACGTGAAATTCTTGTTAGATAGAACTATATCTTGAACTTTGTAAGTAAATTCAAATTCAGCTGTTTGAAAAGCACAGAAGAAGTTACGCAAAATTTTAAAATTTAAAGCTGGTGCCTTTATTATTTTCATAGAAATTGGAACACATTTGTATGAGCTTTTTCATCTTCGTTCATTCRTGTTATATTTGACAAAATTATTTCTGTGTTTTTTACTAGTGATAAACTAGAGCTTTCTTGTTGCAAATCTGGTGTCTTAAAAATTCATAGTTTGAGAAAATGTCAGCAGAAAAATCTGATATTTTACTCAAAGGCTGCTGTGTTTTGCATTTCTGATAGAAAAAAAAATCAGAAAAAAATTTATTAGCTCTGTAGGAGAACATCTGTTTGYGATTGACTTAAATCATTAGTCTGGTGTTTTGTTTTGTTTTGTTTTTTTCTCTTGAGAACCAATCTTCAAGCTTGTTTCTATCCTTGCTAATAAAAATATAAGATTTTCCTATATCAGTTTTGAAGAGACCAAAATGCTCAATTTTCRTAAGGGGGAGAAAATAATAGTGATTAAGTTGAGGTCTACACCTCCCAAYAGAAAATAGATTTTTTTTTATGGAAAGCGGCCACAGCTGCACATAACAACATGCATTAGTGCATCTTGCAGGGAAATGAAATCGAACAGCAAGACACGATCATAAGCCTATCTTGGAGTGTAGTCAATTTGTCCAGTAAATATTGTGGCATTAACAGTTTTATTTGTTGATCATTTCTGATGTTAATGGTAATGGGCCCCTTTGGTATTGGGATATTTATGTCTGACAGTGTGGTGCAATTTACATTAATAAGACTCATTAATTTCAGATGGTTTCTACTATGGAGGAAGGAAATATTAGAAATGTTTTGTGCTTTTTTCCAACATCAGTCTCTCTCCACACAGCACAGAGCCACTAAGCTACATTGCTGCACAACAATGAATGCTCCCTTGTTGTTGTTATTAATGATTCGCTTGCCTGCCAATGTTGAGGGTGGATARCTGCCTCTTGGAGGAATTATCTTGCTTCCACATTTTACTTAAACATTACTTTTTCTTCTTTATTTTTCTTTTTCTTTTTTTTGGGGGGGGGGTCTGTGTGAAACTCATAATTCCAAACAAAACTGGAAGCATTTTTGTTTCCGTCTCCCATTTCCTACATCCTCATTTCCACCATGATGACAATCCTGGCCATCAGTTAGAATCTGGATGCTAAAATTAAGTACAACTTTGTGGGAGGATCCATGACAGAAAYGACAATTCCTTCCTTGAAAATGATACAAATGACTCAGTTCTTTAGTGTGTTCAATTTTTATAACAGGAAATAGAAAGCTAATTACTGGTTATTAAGGGTTTTCTAAATCTCTCTCTCTTTTATGAGTTGGACAATGAACAGTTACTTTGTATGAGATGGGAAAAGTCAAAGCAAATAATTTATTGGGACTGATTTCCATAATGGGTTTTCAGGCACAGACTCATGGCACTGGCAGCTGACATGACTGCCACTGTCCTGCCTTAGCTTCAGAATGTTTTTCATTCTTTATGAAAATGAAAGATTCAGCATTTTACCTCTTTAAAACTCAGACAGCTATACTGGACAAAAGTGCACAGCGTTGCAATGTCGAATTCCACAATGTAAAGAGTCTGGTTTGGTTTGCGTTGGGATTTTTTTACAATATCTTCTCTTGTTTTATTTTGCAGCCTCTGAACAAATAAATTTGAAAATATGTTCTTTTCAAGCAACCCAGAAAACATGAGACTTTCTTAAGGAAGAGAAACTAAGCAATTAATTGTACAGGTAAAGCTGAAGAGTAGGGCTTTGGAATTAAAATGTGAGGTTTTAGCTCTGGAAAAAAAAGGAAATGTTCTGGGTTTCAGATCCCATTGAAAAGACTGTCATTCTTCCTGACTTTAGTCCCTGAAACATCTTTATATCAAACCTGGGTGTTGTTCAGAAAGGTGCATGCTTTTTCAGTAGTTCTCAGCTTTCCCTCCATGACTCAGCATTACAAGAAAAAAACCTCTCAGATTTCTCATAAATTCTAGATATGAAATGAGAAGGAATGTGTTCAGAACTTATTAAAAATGTGTTAACGAGGTTTCAGTCTGAAAAAAATCACAGCTGGAAAGCTCATCACCTAATTCAGATAATTATTGAAGTTTAAAAAAATCTTGTGTAAAGAGCAATCTTGTGTACGTTTATGCAGGTGTGTAGCTTTTGGGTCTTCCATTACTTCTGCTAAAACCAGGATCAGCAAATGGGCATGCAGTAAAATATGTGCTGAGGTGTTAAAATACGTATTTAATAAATGGAAAATGGAAAATAATTACAGACTGGCAATTAGAAAAAGACAGTAACTGACTTAAGGAACTGAGTGAAATTAAGGACAGTGAAAACCCAAGTTTAATATATTAGGATAAAAAGGTAGGGCCCAATAACCAAACTGAAAGTTGTTATGGGTACCTTGTACCCAAAAGTATGAAAGAAAAAAACAAAAGAGGTCAGCAAAATATTCACAGAGGTTCACAATCAATTTTAGACATAATTGGCAAATGATTGAAGAAATAACTTTCCACGTTTCTATATAAAAATTATAAATGGAAGATCAGGAGAACTATGCTAGGGCCTCACTAAAATTATGGAAAGGATTATTTAAGTTATAATTATTAACAGAAAGTAAGTGAAAATGTATTAAGGTAATTGCCAAATATAAGATAGAGGAAAACAGGTACCGCAAGTCAAACTTGGTGTACTTTCTTGATGTAGTCACAGGTTTGATTTCTAAATGCAGTATATATTGGCATTCACTCATATACCTTCATATACTCTCAAAGTGTTTCTTACTACCCTCTTTTTCTATCAGTTCATTCTTTACTGATTGAATTAAGAGACGAGGTTTGATGAGAATAAATAGCCCTGCTCAGAATTCCTCCATTTTCACTACTTGTTGACACTTTCATTATTTCTGTTGAAATGAACCGGAAGCGTAAATTCACGCTCTTCCCTTTTGCCTGAGCACAGGCAGATGCTTAACAGCAGTGGGAAAAATAACTGTCCCCCCATCTCCCTAAAGCAAACCAAARTTGCTACCCCTGGAGCTGAGTGAGATTTCAGGGGCAAGCTGGGAAATGTACATTTCTCATGATGATGCACTGATTAAACCTTCCACTTTGTGTGTGCAAGTTCTTTAACTGCATCAAAGACAAGAGTGGCTCTTTCTGTAACGCAAACTCCTCTTTGATGGGTGCTTTCTAAAGCTGCCAGCAAAAAATGCAATAAAACAGTAAAGGGAGATATAAAATAAAAATAACAATGCAATGGAACAAGTTTACCATGCAGAATTAATGTCCTTATGGCACTACCATATTAACTCTCCTTTTACATATTTAGACTGTGACTGCAGAGAAATACAGATAAGTTTTATTTACACCCCATGTCCCACCTGCTTTGCAGCCATACAGTTGTCTCACAGGTAAGCAGTTTGTGGATGACACCTATTAGTTCTCCAAAACTACAACTTTACTAACACACTAGACAATATCAGAGTAAGTCCTATGYTGTGGAATTCAATTGTCTATAGGACTAAGCCATGTCTGGTTTGGGTCTGCCATGGAACACCTAGCACTCTTCCAAAGATTTCCATGTGCAATTTGGCTTAACAAAGACCAAGAACCATTCCCAATAGGAAATTCAGATTCATCATCTCTGCTTTGATGAATAACAATAGTACGGACTGCTTATTCATATACACTGGCCAAACTGCCTTAAATGACATCCTAACTGTTGATGTCTCTGTGACTGATCTTTAATGCAGGAGAATGGTGAGTCCGATTCTGATGGTCATTTCAGGAGCACGCTTTCAGAACAAAGTTTTGAAATTTTTGGTTTTAGAAACCTTATATACAAACCTGCCAAAATATATTATAGTATTTCACACACAATATAAATGAAATGTTTCTCCTTTTCAGTCCTGAGTTTGATTATACATACTTCACAGCCAGCTCTTGTGAATTGTTTTACCTTAGAAGTCCCCTTGATTATTTCTTGAAATCATTTCAGCCCTTAACACAAATCTTAAACAATGTAGGTTTTGTCTCCTTGACATAAGTCTCAATTCCTTCTTTAATATTTAGATCCCACTCTTCTCATCTTTTCCCCTCAGTTACTACACACTGTTACTATCCACCATCTGACCAGATCTAGTTGTGGTAACAGGACGCTTTTATTCACCACAGCGCATTTCAACCTGTAGTTTGCAGTGTGCARATATGGCTTACTGTGATTTAAGTTCAAGCCACAAATTTGCTGCCATACCAGGCTTCTGGCTAACTCCTAAGTCTACATTACAGGTGAATTTCACTCAGCGGCTGAAGTGAGGAGATCTGCCAGCAATATTGGCCATGAATGTATTTTAGAATTTGGACGTTTTAGAAGAGTCTCAGCAAGTTAGGAACATAATATTGTATTTAGACTGTCTACCATGGCACCTGACAATTATTCAGGCATTATCACTGCACCTGCATTCGAGAGAGGGTTAAGGATTTATCTCGTGGACCATCAGGGACTGCCAGATATCAATTTTGTATAAAGTCAATGAACAGATGTAGTTGTGATGTATACTGTGGATGCCTAATAGGCACCGTGATTCTTTCTACTTGTTTGGTATCAAGCTAGTAGTCTTGACTGTTCGCCCCTCTTTTGAACTTAGATTGTATAATACTGATTAATGTCAATGAAAATACCATGTTTTAATGTATGTGTTAAGAGTAACTATCAAACATTGTAAAAGCAATATGGCTTCAAGAATCAGCCTATTTAACATAGATAGCAGTTGTCATAGCTGGATTACAGACACTTTCAGGGCTTTCTGTTTTGTGAATTATTCTTCACATCATTGCCATTTTCTTTGCAGAATGAATTAATTCTCACAGTTATGTCTGAATTTTGCCTTTATACATGTTTAAACTGTGCTGTTCTCAAATTGTAGAGAGATCATACGATTTGATGCCACTCATAAAAGCAAGAACAAAGCAACACACCAAGGTCCGTAACAACTTAATTGACCAAAGGGTCTATTTGTTTAGGGGCAGATTCCCCACCTATGCAGAGTAAGACTTCTGTAATGACCTAATTCTGACTGTCCCCTCCACTCAAATCGTACCAATACTTGAAAGTGAGTTACTGCTCAATGTGGGTGAATAAGAATCAGAGAATTAGTTCTTACTTTTTAGGATAGGCATAGCTGGGAATCATATCAGATTGACTCCTAGTATAAAAATCTACTATTATTTGTTTATAATTTTGCCAAAACAAAGCCATTTAGCTAGAAAAATTCTTTGTCCAGAGTTTACATGCAGCCATTTGGGTTTTTTTGTTTGGTTGGTTGGGGGTTTTTTTGGGGGGGGTGGTGTTTTGGGTTTTTTTGGTTTTGGTTTGTTTTTTTTTTTTACCTCTTTTGAAATGTTTCTACTAAAAGATCTTATTATTTCAAAGAATAAACTGAAAGAATTGTCAAGACACCATTAGTCCTGCTTGAGGAATCAACTAAAACAAGGTCAGGGATGCTGTTCATGTGAAAACTTCCCAGTTTTGGCCAATCTATGAGCTTTTGGAAACTGCTCAGTAATAAGACAGGGCAATTATCCAGTGGTTTAGTCTGAACTCAGCATGATTCAGCCCCTCATGTCTCCTAGAAGACTGTATATCCTTGTCTACCTTTCATAGCTTCTTGGTCAGAGCTGGGCAGCCTCAGCCTGGCAGTCTGTAAAGTGCATGGAGACAGGGGAAAACCTCATGAGCAGCTTAGTAGGGTGTTTTTGATGTGGTGGTAGAGAATAACAGCCAACTCTTGCTATTAGCCACCTCTGTCAATGTGAGCTGAGGTTTGAATCCTGTTGATAGATTTATGCTGGCAGAATGCAGATAGGAGGAAGGAGGAAGAAACTGCAGAGTCCATTAACAAATGATGAGGTGGAGCAATATGAATCAGATTTTTTTGCTGTTTCTAGATTTTAAACCTTAGGTGATTACATGGCCTGAGAAACAGTTCACATTGTGTCGTATGGAAATGAAACTACAGCATGCTGTCACATGATTAAAAACTCTATCTTAATGAGTAAACATATGCAAACAATCTTCATCCTGGCACTGTTAAAATTCAGAGTTTTCATATCTAGCATTCTTTGAAGATTCTTTGTTTGGTTTTTCTATCTGAATTTAGTGTCTGCCACCCTCAGACACCAAGTGAGCCCAGCAATTATTGCTCATAGTCCTGAGTCTGCCCATGTCCAGTTTCAAAGAGGAGGCACTTGACTACTGGGCTTCTCATAGTGCCCTAAGAGCTGCAACCTGTCTTCTCCAAGAAAACTGAAGGAAAATGACACAGGTTAGCTGCAACCCCTCCCAATGCCAATTCCCAGACCATGTTATGTATAAAAATTGCTTTACCCATCCAAGCAGTAACACAGGCAGCTGCTTAGACGCAGTAGTACAGAAGTCACCTTCTGAAAGGTGCTTGTGTTCTTGAAGAGAGAACCAGGATATTTTTGTGATGTGTGACAGCTGTATTTGGGGTTGTTCTCCCATATCTGAACATATTCTGTTAGTGGAATTGCTGCTGGTTCTCTGCTGTAAACAAGGTCCCCTTTTTCAATGGGGACACAGCTTGAAATAAATCTATATTATTTAAAAAAAAAATAAAAATCACGCTTAAGAGTAAATTAAAGCAGATACATTGTCTTTGATCAAGTTACAAGCAGGCAGAAGTGTTAATATACTGGAGCATTTTCACAGCGGAAATGAATTACACCATAGGCCATGCAACTGTAAAGTCGAGCGGAAATTGTAACAAAAAAAATCAACGACTGAGTCTAAACTGTGAAGGATGTTGGCAAATGTCCAGGAAAAGGTAACGCTGGTGCCAAACTTGCATAAAAGAATGGTTTAACAGTCAGTCCAATTGCTATAACTGCCTCTTTTTTTTTTTCTTTTAGCTGTTTTTCCTATTGTAACTAATCTCATTAAATAAGGCCCATTGTCTCTCCCCCTCAGACAACAGGCTCATTCAGGGGAGCTGTGCCATGCATGGAGATCCTTCAGCAGGATTTGAAAGGGACAACAGCGCATCATAAAAATAGGACGGATTGAGTGTGTTCCACCCTGAAAGGCAGGAAAAAGCCTTCACAGCATGCCTGAAATCCAGCACCATTTGAAGACATCTCTTGGAAAAGCCTGTGTGAAATCCTATCAATGTTTAAGATTATTGGAAGGTGGGAGAGAGAAGTATTTTGGGCATGTCTGATGATTCCATAAACCTGTGGCAGCATGACAAAAGGAGGGATCAGCCACCAGGATTAGTGCGGGGGCGATGGAAGGAAGGAAAAAGTAAATGCGGAGAAAGGTCAGGTTTAAGAATCCGATCCAACTCCCTCAGTGGGAATAGGAAGTTTCCCATTAAATTAAAGAATTATAACAACTCTACTTATAAAATACTTCACTTATCCGCACCTTCCCTTTCTTGCAAGAACTCTTGGTTGTAGTCATGAAAAAGCTTCTCAGGAGATAAAAGAAATCACCCAAAACTTAGTGATAACAATAACACAGAGATGGGTAAATGAAAATCATAGTAATTATTACTATGAGTAACCAGTATTTGCAACTAAAATTCCAAGACAAATCTAAGTATTTGGACTCAATGATCTTAAGGGTCTTTTCCAGCCTAAATGATTCTATGATTTCACTAGCTCAAGTGAGAAACGTTTGCTGTCAAGGTCTTTAAGTCCAAACAGAAGAGAACTGCAGAGTGAGTGAAGGCAAAGAAGGAAATAGAGAAAAGTGCCACACTCAGATTAATTCTGATCTGACTCCCATGCACATATGCACATATGACTGTGCATACAGTACAAAGCCTGCGGATMTGCTGGAGCATATTCAGGTGCTACCAACAGCATCACACTGTTAGCGTTATACTCTGTCTAGAAAAATATTTCCTGCTTTTCAGCTGAAATAAATAGTTTGGGCAAAATGCATCTCACCCAGTTCCAGGGCCCAAGGACACTCTCTAAGGACAGGGCAAGCGTCTCTGGGTCGCCTCGCTTTGTGCCGAGGGACATGCTCCATGTGTGGGGCTTAAATAGARTCTTCTCGTGGTTGACTAATGGAAGTAGTAAAAATTATTTACACCTGTAGTCTTAAAAGTCACTTTATTTAAAAAACAGTTATTATTACCTTCAGTTACCAGATGAGGAAACTGAGCCACAATTTGCACGGGGACCTCCAGGTAGCTAGCAGCAAAGGCAACAACAGCCTAGGCTTTTYAGACAAATGTTTTGTTCATTTGTGGACACCACCAAAGCAAATACCATCTATTTGCTTTTGTGTTTACATTCTTCTGTCCTTCTCACTGTGTTGTTCTTCTCTTTGACCTTGTACTTCTGCCATTTCCATTTCTTTCAYATATGCTCAGTCAAGCACTCATGCACCTATGTTAAGTCTATCCAGAGAATTCACTGGGCTTAGATGAAAGGTAGCCACAGAGAGACAAATTAAACAAAYCCTTGGTTGTTTCAAACTTTCTGAACCTCCTCTGTAGGATCTTATAAGGAAACTGATAGCTAACAGAATACAGGTTCTACTTTAAGGAAAAAAATAGCAAAGAATTTGACTTAAAATTCCTTTTTTGACTGAGMATCACCAACACGTTTCAACCTTGCTACAGAAAGTCAAGACCTTTTGGAGTTTTGACCATCACTGGGGARCACATGCTTGAGTTGCCCTGAGGAAAATTTCTCTGGCTAGGAAAAAGCCAGCATACGGTTGGAAAGACAAATGTGTGGACAGATAATCCTCATGTATAAATAGTATCTTCAGTGCAATGATAGTCACAATGTCAACTTTCAGGTGAGTTTCCATTCAGTGTTGCACCTATTGAGGACACTAAGTGTGATCCAGGTGAACTAATTAGCTTGTATCCGGGAGAAGGAGGTTCTCACTAAGGAAATACAGTACAAAGCAAAATTTAAGCATCCTAGACCCTGGCCTGAAGCAACAGGAATAAACCACAAATATTAAGTAGATTAAAAATAACTGTCATGTAACATCACAGAATCTTTATCCCTCAGTCCTGGCACATCTCTACACAGTGGTTATCWTTAGCAGTTGCAGTTAAGAACAGCAAGAATCTGTTCTTTTCATTTCCATTAGTATCTTAAGAAACACAGGCATTGTGGGCTATTCAAACTCACCTGGAACATGAAGGAAGTCCCTCAGCTGTAGCCAATTTGGATCTCATTTTGCACAGAGCTAATCTAAATTTAAACCTGCTGAATTAGACTGGATTTGCAGTCAAGTCAGCAAGAGCAGACTTGGATCCTTATTATCAGGTATCAGGCTCTGGATGCCCAGCTGGTGTGAGCCACCCATGCACAGCACTGGAGCCAACTGAGCTATCCTAAGTGATACCTGGTCATCTGCTCCTCCAGCTACTGTGTGATAGCTGCTCTGGTGATTCAGTGACAGGGATGCTTCCACTAACAGCAGTTTAAACTATTTGCAGAGATAGGGAAAATATTTCTGGTGACTTTTAATCTCTGGATCCTTCAGTAAAACTTTTCATTTTAGTAAAAGTACTTCTCTTGTTTTAGATCTCTTGACTGTGACATTGCATGCGCAATGTACTAGTAAGTAGGAGTCCATCAAAGAATTATTTGATAATATCATGGATCTCTCCTGTATATTTTTATACAGGGACAAATTTTGTGTTCTTTCATAATAATTCTGTGGTTGTGGAAAGGTGTGGTCTTAACATCTATCTGGAAATTCCTTATAGAAATTCTGAGACCTTCCTAGCAGCTACCACATTTGAATTGCAAGGTAGTTAATTTCCACGCATTGATGTTTTTCAAATATTTACTGTGCTCTGCCTTCATTTATAGAAAGACTTTTTTTTTTTTTTTAATGAAAATAGGTCATCCACTGCGAAATAAGATGATGAGAGTAAARACTTTGTAGATTGTAAAGTCTTTGGGAATGTTATGGTTATTTTGTTGCTTTTATACATAGCAAGGAGCAAAGAGGAGCCCTTCTTGATTAGTCACCACAACACTAGGAATAATATGCATGATAAACAGTAGTAGTTCACCCCAGAGCACATTATTAGCACCAGCTCTTATTTAGGTGCACACAATCAGAAGAGCTCACGCTGATCATCACGTTTCATCCACTGCTACTGTMGGGTAGCATTGCCATGACCGTGGTCTACTGGTTTTCTGTGTAAGGTCAGGCTGTTCCAGAACCTCACCCCACCAAATTTTAGAAACTTTCCTTATACATCATCAGGGTAAACAGTAKTGTTTTAGTTGTAATATGATAACTTCACTTAAGAAGTTCTTATCCTTCTCGATTGCTTATTTACAGGCAAATTTTCTATTCCTTATACATAGTCCAAATACATTTATCCATCATTTTACTGGTATAAGTATGCCATGAATTTGTGATGTTGTCTATTCCACCCAYTTGAGACTAGGATATGATGGTATTTGGGACAGGGAGAGTGGGATGACCTTTAGCTAATTCCATCAGCCGCAGAAATAGACTTTTATATCTCAGCTATTTACCACGGTCTCCTTTTAACTTATTTCAAGCAGCAATCCTGTACTGAGGGTGTTGGTTTCTAGCACTATAATTTTAATTACCTGCAGGTGTTTCCATGTGTGCTGGGTGCCCCACTCCTGTCAGTGGAGTCTGATGCAACAGATTTGGCAGATTTTGGAGARCAATTCAGCTGTTCGAACGTACGTTCTTCCTTCAGGATTCGTCGCGTCACTCTTCACACCCTATTGACTGAATTAATTTAATCTTAGACTGAAATGGAATCTAAAATACCCACATGTGGGCACCAACATCATAGATGTCTGGAGTTAGGAGAGTTAAGTCCCAGCTCAATGATTAGTTTGAATATAGTTGTCTGTATTTGGTGTGACTATCCTGGCCAGATTAGAGATGTTTAATTTTTATTTATTTATGGTTTTGGTTTTTTTAAATTTGCATCTCTCAGCTCCTGGCACAACAGCTCTCAACTTTGGCTGCAGTTCAAATAAATGGATTCGAACCGTAGCACATTTGCAGTCCTGAGCCTGACTTGCAGAATAAGGCTTCAAACCCAGAAGAAAATCTGATCTTTCCTAACCATGTGAAGCAAAACACACCCTCTTTATTGAACTTCATACCCTAGCACACTCTTATTATAAACTGTTGTTGATTATCTAACTCTTCTGGGCATATAAGCAATGCCAGAATGTCGGTTTTACATTAAAAGGATGCAGTTTAAAAAACAAAACAAAACCCTAAATACAGAAATAAAATATGTTTTTAATTAGGGCTTTAATCTTTTCTGAGCTCATTAAAAAAAAAAAAAAAGTGGGAATGGATGCCCATAGGGTGTGATAATATTTTCCTAGAGTGAAAACTACTCCTACAATATATATTAGTAAACATCCATTTGTGTTAGTAATTAACTTCAGTGTTTGGGTATCTGTTTATTTCTCCTGATTGCATGTTCCGGACCAGATCATTGTTAAATGAGCAGCACCATAATAGCATTGATGATAGAACTGTTTGGACAATTGTTTTTCAGTTAAAACTGAGACATAGCTGCTCCTCTGGGGCAAGCTGATCTCTATCATCTGCCCCACAGCTGAGCTTGCAGATCACTTAGGACCTTTGTTTTTGGGGCAGATGAACTAGACAGAGAAAAGTTCTATAAAAAATGTTGAGATTTTGAGGCTAGTGAACCCAGATTTCAGAATACAAAACCTCTCCAGGAAACAAAAGTAGAGTTTTCATCAGGATGTAATATCATTTAAAAAAAAAAAAATACAGTTCAGGGAAAAAATGCTCAAAATGCAGAGACAAAAATTCCTGATATTCTTTTACAAACCTCTAGCCTCAAACTGATCAGCACAGCACAAGAGGCACAAGGAAGCAAGTGAAATAACTTTCTCCACTAAAAAAGCTTGATCAAAAATATGTGATAAAAACAGAAATGAATACTGCTAGGGCACAAATCCGGAGGAAAGAGAGAAATACATTGAGGGACTAAGGATCACTGTGAAATTTACAAATATTGGCCTGAAAATCCCAGAGATCTTTTTCAGCCACAGAGGTTGAAAAGGTTAGGAAATGTCCAAAGTAGAACAAACATCACGCAATGCGGAATTAACCCCTGAGAGTTTGTAAGAGTTTCATTGGCARGTAGTAAAGGTATCTCAAAGACAGGTGAAGAACTCAATGAAGGAAAGGAATATTATTCCGTGGCCAGAAACAACTGAAGTGCTTCACTGGTCCTGTGACTCAGGACAAAAATAAAAATGTTGATATTGTTCCTTAAAGTATGAAAACATGAGCATATATACAYATATGCATATTACTATAAACCTTATCTCCATCTGTCTGTAGATTTGTGGGTGTGTATATTTACTCAGAAGTGCAGAATTGTGTGTATACTGCTTTAACGTAATTAAACCCCATTTCTTCTCAGGCTCGGTGCAAAAGAAATATTTCCTATAAATAATTTATTTTGTAAAAATATTTGCAAAATTGTGGAAATTTTTAAATATCTCGTTAATGTAAAAAGAGTTGGAATACTTCAAAACACTTCCCTCCCCCAAAATAAAAKAAAAGAAAAATGAGCAGGGAACGTTTTCACGCCATCTTCTCCAGTCAAAAATTTTTGTTTCGATTAATTTGTTTCAGTTTACATAAAGATGAAGACCGACACTGGGTAAAGGTGTTGCAGGAATCTCTTATCAGCGTGCGGCACCCTAGTCTTCATGTTCAGAGGTAAGTCAATGGACTGGAGGGGCCCAGGGCTGGTTCTCTGCCCCGAAGCGGCTGAGTGAGCTTCCTCCCCAGGGCAGAGTCCTCCCCAYCTGCTGGGAATGGCCGTGGCCTGTGCGAGCTCTCAGACTGTGCGTGGTCATTTTTTTGGTGACTACTAGGCAGATCTGTCCAAAACCTTGGCAGAGAGCAAGCCAACAATTAAAATCTATAGCAGATTTTGGAAAAATATCTCGGCCCRTGTTCTGGCTCTAGTTAACTGCTATAGACAGAAAAGGTTAATGCTAATTTTCTGTGTAATATTGGCTAAGCCAATTAGGTTTTCAAACCTTTGTGCCTGAAGTTAAGCATATAAATTATTTTTCAGGTATTTAAATAAAATTGGCTGGGTTTTCTGAGAAGCTGAGAATCTTCTGAGTCAATATTGTTTAGACTTCATTAAAACTTTAGGTGATCAGTGTAGCAGCACCTTCCATGTCTGGGTTAAACTGAGACTTTTTCTTTTTATATTTTAAATCCCAATTTGGATTACGAACTCAATTCTGAATTATGTCCTGAGCTTATTTCTAAGCTTGCCAAGAGCAAAATTATTATAAAGCATCCCAGACAGATATCTTGTTCAGGACAGGGACTTAATCCATATAGGAAAACAAGAATTATCCTGCGTATTTTAAAATGGAAATTTCAGCATGTGTTTTCATTTGAAACCAAAAGTTTTCTACTTTTCTYTCAGGGGAAAGTAAGAAGCACTTCCTTTCTCTAATGCTTCATATGCTCATTTGGGAAGTGGGAACCAGGCAGATGCTTTTGGTCTTATTCAAGTAAACCAGGATGTCCCAGCTGACTTGGGTTATTGGTAATATTACTGAGATGTTGGTATTATTGGTATTGGTATTATTAYTGGGATATTGATATCATAACCTGAATACATTCTGACTGTTTAATTTGACYACAGAACTCATTGTGAGACTTGAGGAGTTGTCTCAAAATACATAGCATGACATATGATACATTTCTGTGGGAAATTTAGCTTTGATAACTGGCCTTTTCCAAGCACAAAGTTTTATCTAGACTTTTAGGCTTTTGAAGCTTGCATTTTCTGACCTACTACGTTGGGATCATCCACACTCTTTGAAAGATATGTCTTCAACAGGAATGGGCTCTGCTTGTCAATTTGCAAGGCAGACACAGGGAGATCGAGTTTGTACAACTGCTGCAACGTTGTAATGTGATCCCATTTATATGTACATACCACACATAGCAAAGTAGAGCCTCAGTTCCTTATTAGAGTCTCTAAGTGCTATGATAAAATARGTAAAAATGATCACAAAGACAACAGAGATGTATAACTGGTATTGTCAGAGCAGCCACAACTTCACCTGAGATTGAAACCTTATTGCTTTAGGCGTTGTATATGGATGTAGTAATATGTGGTGACTGCCCCAAAAGATACATCGACAGAAATTAATACATGAATACATAACACCCGCAGTAGCTAGTCATTGGAACAACTTGCCAAGAATTCGAATAAACTCATCATCAAGTGAGATCTGAAAGTCAAGTATATCTGTGTTTTTCTGAAAGTTGTGTTGTAACTGAATGAGAAGTGATGGGCTTCRGGCAAGAACCTGAAGGTGCAAGCTGTGAGGCTCATCTTGCACCTTATTGAAAAGTTGTACGCCTAAGACCAAGCTCCCTCCATGGCCTGTGGAGGTAATTCCTCTTGTCCTAACACCAGTGTCTCAGATAGGTGGAATGGATCACCTCCCAGCAGCATGTCCTTCTCCTAACGTTGAGGTGAGCRGCAACAGAGGAAATGAATCCTCCCTCACGATCACCCTTATGGAGCCCTGATCCCTTCAAGACGACGGACAAGCTTGGCCCCTGCCAGCAGTACCATTAATTTTGGTGGGATTTGTGTAGCAGCAAGGATTACTCCACTTGGTGGTTATGCCCTTCACTGGTGAGACTGGCTGGAAGACAAGCCCTCAGAAAATGAGGCAGGGACATTTAATTTTATTTTTTTAATGTAGCTGGAGGCTTTCCTTAACCAAGCATGGAATTTTAATGTGATCTGGAAGTTGGAGCAAAAGCTTGGAAACGTTGTTACTGCTATTTATATCACTGTTTAGTTAGCAGTACTGGAAGGTATTAATATCACCCTCTGCATTATCAGAGAGAAATAAATGTTGGGAAACGTTGGTCATGGCAGAATGAAAAAAAAAATAAAAAAGTGATGAATTTTCTCCCTCCTATTTTTTTTAACAACAATAAAATTTATAAAACAGTCCAAAGAATAAGAAATATCATGTTAGAAACAAACCTGGATATAAAAATTACAATAAGAACAACCACCAAATCTGCTCTTAAGACAGAAAACAGGGTAATTAACTCTGCTCCCATCCTGATGGTGTCATTTGAATTTATGCAATTTYCTTTCTTTTCTCCTTTGTTTGTTCTATTTTCCTTTACCCATGTGCTTTTATCATTTTTGTTGTTTATTCATGGCAGAGCTGGTTGCAGCTTTCAATCAAAAAAGAAGAAAAAAAAAAAAAAAGAACAGAAAAAAAGCAACTGCACAATCCTCCAACTGGCCAACGTGGAGGTTGGAGATCACACGGGGATCAAAGCGATATGAGGACAACAGGGGTTTCATTAAAATGTTCTCCTCTCTGCCTGAGGAAAGAGTAGTGAGGACAGGGTGAGAGGGGGAGGGGGGAAGGGAAATCATCTGGCCCAAACAAGTTTAACTAAAAAAAAATCCAAGCAAACCACCTGTGGTCTCCTTGGAAACTGGCTTGCAACCCCTCCAGCCACCTTTTAATGAAACCCCAGAGCCCCTTTATTAATTTATTAAAGAATCTATTTTCTGAAGATTCATAAACCGCGCATAACTCATATTCCAACACATCTCTGCTATGCTAATAGCGCGTGCTGCCATGAATAATTAATTCTTTAATTAGTAATAATTAGAGGTTGTTGTATAGGTCAAACCATTGGGCTGACAGCATGCTACTGTCAAAATGTCATTTGAATTAACAGGACTGCGGCCCTTTCTACACAGAACGATTCCTCATTTGGGGTCGGTTGCCCCTTCCTGTCCAAATTTTATTGTTTTAATTGTAGGTTGCTTTAGAAGGTGTGAAATATGTAAAAAGAAACATTTAATAGCATTTATAGCACAAAAGAAAAGGCTGCAGGTCTTCAGCAGATTCTTAGAGTGGTGGATCTTGCTCTGGACAGTATTTGTTCCCGCTGTGGAAAAAACAAGAAAGGGATGAAAGTAGTTGCACTGACATTCCGCACTAAGCCAAATCATGATTTTCTGGTCAAAATCACTGCCCACTCTCTACATTCCTGCAAAGGCTACAGTTGAGGGTCTAGTTCTTGTAATCAGTGGATGACCAGAGGAATTTAATCCTTGGAACTGATATACCAAGATCAAGGTTCAATCCTTCAGCTGTTTAAAGTCTGAGGAATTTTGAACCATTGTTCTCCACTTTTTCAGGGGAATACAGAAGCCACTGGTATGGACAGGCTTGAAGATCGAGTGTTAGTACTGCTCTGCACTACAGGAAACAAACCATCACCACTGAAAAAGGGTAATAAGTTACCCTACAAATTAAGCCACTTGATTGGAAAGACGGGCTTGGGCAAGAAGGCGGATAAGAAGGGAATGGAAATCAACAAATTCATGAGAGGTGAATGCTGCAGGTATTGATTCTGCATCTATTTATTTCACTCCAGGGTGCAGCACCTTCTAGAGAAGGACGACAGGTCAAACCAAGACTGCAAATTTCCTAGAAGAGTTCCTCACAGACCCCTGGGACTTGAATTGTGCCAGAATTTCTCATTTGAAGGAACAAGTGATGGGGCTTGTCTGAACTCACCGGAACTACAAGGGGAGATCAGAAATGCCTATGGAGAACAAATGCATGAAGATTACTAAATATATGGAAAATACAACTGACTCTTGAAGTGCCTGACTTAGAAATGCTGGAAACTGGGGAAATATGAGAAGGAATTATCAGATGTGCTCATTCTTATTGTTCCTCTACAGGCATATATTTTTGGCTACTCTCAGAGACAGGATTATGGGTTCACTGGACCTTCAGTCTGACCTAACACAGCCGTTATGTTATAAAGAACAATTCCTATATGAGGAATTTGATGCACTTAACACCCACTTGTCTGACTTTTTTGTGTCTCTTCTGAGGGAGGTAGCAGACATCTTCAGATGCAGYGGGGTTATTTACCAAACTTGCACCACCTGGGAGAAGGTAAATGAGGAGGCTTGCTCTGGCTAGGCAGCACAATAACGAAATGAACAGAGACTCTGTCCCAGTTTGAAGGGGGAAGGAGGAGAGAGATGGKTTAGTCGGGTAATTGCAATGGTAGCACAAGATAGAGGAACGGRTGTGCATCAGACATGGTGGGGTAAATCACCTAGGCAGAGTCCCACACTATCGCAATCTGGYTGATCTTAGTTCAGCTCAAACACTCTGCACGGCACTGCTGTGCCCGACAGACCGGTACGTTAAGCACTGGTGGAGCAAGGGATTTGATTCATGCATCTCATTGCACTTGAAAGACACCAACCTGAATGGGTTGGTGTTGTTGCAGTCATCACAGAAATACAAACACACAGCCTTAATCATAACCAAAGTGAATGAAAAGAAGTCCCCTAACTCACAGTAGAAYGGATAGAAGCCCAGGAGCCCACTCTTCAATTCCTGCTCTGACTACAAAACACACATTCTTTCTTTATAGGAACAACCATAGCAGCCTTTTTATTGCTCTCTTCCTTGCCTACTAACAGAAGAATTAATAAGTGGAGGCTAAGCAAATGCAAAAAGGGCTTGAGTATGTTTTCCAGTTAAAAGGAGATTAAAAACAACCCTTTCTRTAAAGAGGAAAAAAAAAGAAAAATATGACAAGAAAATAAACTCATAATAATACCGGCAGTGGAGTGAAGTGGCAGCTATTTCGCTGCCAGTCAAAAAATTATGTTATCAGAAATCCTTTTGCATCATTACATATTGATGTTTTTTAAAAAAAYAAAATGGAAAGAATGTCACCAGAGATTGTACATAAAAGTTGTTTGCTGTTGACAATGCAACAAGGTCAAGCAGGATTTTACACAAAAGCTCTTTGAAATCTGCATCAAGGGGTCTGGTTTGCAAAGGGAAACAAACACGTTGGTGACGGTGAACATCATTGTTGCAGATCTGCTGCTCACAATACAGGGGACAATTTACGTTCTCCTTCCAACAAAGTACAAAGGCTTATTGGTGTGCAAATTATTTAAATTAATATGTTAATCAGATTTTCAGAGTCAACAACTTGTGACTGTGTTGTCAAAATAACCCCACCGTACATTAATAGCAATAACAGAGTATTGGCAATGGTGTTCAAAATATGACAGAACTCAAACATTTGTCATTGGAGAAAGCATGGTCTATTCAAGTGTCATTGAACAGAGTTATTAGCCCAAAGTTAGACAGAGGTTGTTTTACTCATACTTCTCTCTCTAGTCTACTGCAAGACCAGCCACACATTAATTAATCTACGTGCCTTATTTTCCCCAGCTGGGAAAAGCAGAGTGCCCAGGAACTTACTGGGGAAGAGGTAACTGGTGTATTCTTGTCATACAGTTTATTTTTTGCCCCTCGTGTGCATTCTCCTGGCAGAAGACAGTCGTCTGTTCTCTTGCTAAGGGTTTTACACTCTTGCTAAGGGTTTTACAGTTCTCCCCACAAAAGTCCACAGCAACACACGTCTTCGTGGAGCTGCCATGAACTCTGTGAACCACAATCTGTCTCTTCTGTTCCTCCTTCTGTCCACAGAACCTTCTATTTTCTGTTCTCTCACAACCAGCTGCACACCGGCTTCATTTTTTTCTTAGGATTTTCTCCAGTGTCTCTTAATCTCTTTTTGTAAGACAGAATTGTTCTCTCTTTTTTTTTCTTCTTTTCCACCTGTTTTTCTGCCCATTTCTTTCTACAGTTCTCTTGTTCAGAAAACTTGTTTTTCAACTCACTCTTCCAACAAAGAAACTCTTCTTTTGCCTTGTTTTCATAGTTTTACAGGCATCTGCCCAGCCTCTTGCACTCTTCTTGTTTAGTGGTTATCAAAACATCCTGAATTACCCACATATCTTTTTGTCTCTTCCACCATGCCCTGTCTCAACTTATCTTTGTATCCAGTAGCATCTTTATGCCCAGGCTTTTTCAGCTATGAACTCTATGGACAAAATACTCCCTACCTTAAAACCTTGTGTCAATATGCGTAAAGGGAGACAACATATCCTACWGCTCCTGCTTCTAGGTCTCTCTTGTCACTGACACTCCGTGTGTTAGTTTAGGTCAGGGCTGTATCATCAGCTGTCACCAGTTTGTCTTCCTTGTCCTAACTGTAAGGTGTGAAGTGATCATTTTCCTCAAATCTCTTTCAGTTTTCAGTGGGACCTTCCTTTTTCCCCTTGTGATGATCCTCAGCTTATGAACTCTAGTCAAAAGCTGCTCGCTCTTTGTATCTTTGGTCCAAGTCAGCCTATTCCTCTGTTAGGATTGTCTCTTAGCTGTGCTCAAACAACTTCTACCACATGGCAGCTCCCAGCTCGTTTGACCCTCCCACAGGCTGTTTAGTATGCAGCACCATAATTCTAATGCACTAGATTCCAGCATTTAAGATTTTTTTTGTGTCATTATGCCTGCAGATAAACTTCTACCAYGTATAACACAGGATGCAAATAATGCAGACCCTTGCAGTGGGTTTTACTTGAAAGGATTTGTGTTCATGCAGAGATCTGCATGCTATGTTAATGCACAGATCTGTAGGTCTTACTGATACATATAACACCAACCCTATTCTGCCTATATAGATGCCCTATCCTGCTACCCATGTGTTTGTGGAAGGTGTAGATGTGATGCTAATTATCTATCCATGYCATCTGACAGCCTAACAAATGTGTCCAGCTGAGCAGGAGATATAAACGCATCCCTGCAATACAAGGATATACATCATAGAGRAGCAGGCCATATGGGTCTTCCAGGTTGATTTACCCAACTCCATCCTTTTGTTATCTTTYTACAGACAATATACCTACATTTCCAAGCTTTAAGTTGCAGAGAGCACTGTGTATGCTCTTCTCCTTGACAGCATGGCCTCCCAGATAAAATACCAGCTCCAAACTCCCAGGAACCTCTGGGATCTTCCCACTCTTGTCCCACCATGAGCCAGCCCATGGCAGCTGCACAAGGTGTACATGTTGGGTGCTACCCTGGTAGTGGAYAAGCAGGCTCCTCTCCTTTGCTGGTCCCGTCACACAGATACAATGCCCCTGCTTCRCTCCTGGAAGACTGCAAGGTGAAGCCTTAGTAACAAGGAATTAAATCAGTCCCCCAGTTTGCTTACACAAGCAGTGCTCATCTTTGTCCCTCCATTTTCACCTCTCTTCTACAGCCGCGCTGGAGGTGATCCAGGCTGCTTTGGCTGACCGTGGCTCCTAGAGCCACAGCTAGTTTCTGACCCCCCTCTTACAACCCTCTCCCAGCATGTTCTCAAGCCACCGCTGTCCTTTTTCCAAGAAGCTATGCCACCTGTAGCTACTACATCCTCCTCAGATATCCTTGCTCCTCTCRTGGGGGCCTCCTCTCCTCAAAGATGTTCCTGCGTGTTTGGTTTGGTAAACAGGTCTTTCTCCCTGCTGCGTGCTCTCAGGCTTGGCCCCATGTTTTATTGCCCTGACGTGTACCATTACAGGTACCACCAGGAAAGATATATGGAGGACAAAGGGTTTGTTCCATAATAGATGGATGGACTATAGTAGTGCACTCTTACCTGTATAATACATTACCGGGATTACTTTTCATATATCATCCTCTCCTGTCAAAGTACTTTTCAATAGGAACCATCAGAGCTCACAAGGGAGCCTTGACTTGCAGCCAGGTTTGCTGCAATGTCACAGATGTTTCAGATGAATTGGAGTAGTCTCTCTCAGTGACCTTGAGTCAGCAGAATGTGCCAAGTTTGTCTTTAGTTCTCAGTGTGAGAGATGGCAAAATCAAGTCTTTCGGGGTAGAATTGGACAGACATCCTGTGCCAAMTAATGCTACAAAATATGGGAAGAATATGTCTGGCCAAAGCTCTCATGCAAATGTTGGATTTGGCTTCACATCCAAGGTGTTGGCTTGACTTCCTTCCTTTAATTTGTGATAAGAATATCAGAACAAAAACCTGCTGTATGTGGTCAGACCAAAAGCCCATCTAGCCCCTTTTTCTATCTTTTCTGTGAGGGATAGTAGAATAGGGTGATCAGTYAGTACTACCTCCTCTACATACTCAGGGCCTATAACACGCTTGCCACAAAACTTCCTAGTTTTGATTCTGCTAATGTGTATTGCACAAAAGCAGATTTCAGCTCTGCATTAAACTACTCTCCCAGACTTGGGATAGAAAGTCACAAAGCTGAGCTGGGCAAGAACTTAGTTATTAYGGAAAAAAAAGACCTTAGAGTGACTTCTGGCATTTAGTTTTAAGCCAGCCAAATGTGTCTGAGTCAAATTTCAGGGTTGCACATCTGTGCTGGAGCCTGAAACTGCTGTCTTAAGTAATTAAGTGCCTCATGGGATTTCTCTGAGAAGTCTTTATATTTTGTGCTTTTGATTCCCTTCCATAACTTCCTGTCCATGGCTAGCAGAACGTCCAAACCACTGGTCCTGACATCTCTTTTTGCTTTTTCTTTTTTTTCTTTTTTCTTCTTTCTTTTCTCTTTTTTCCTTTTTCTTTTTTCTCTTTTCCTTTTTCTTCTTTTTCCCCCCTTTTCTTCTTTCTCCTTTCTCCTTTCTCCTTTCTCCTTTCTTCCTTCTTGTTCCTTTTCTAACCAGAAGAGAGATACTGGTCCCAAACACAGATCAGGAAGGCCTAGAATCCAGATCTCTCAACTCCTGTCTGAATTCTAAAATTATTTTGCCTTTGTGCTTATTGTATAATAAATGAACCTTCATCCTGAGCATAGGATTTGTCCTGGCTTATATGGTATCCCTTTGGCTTTGACAATTTTACTTTCCAGTTATTATCAGGATGCACAGGTTGATTAAAACATAAAAAGCAGTCACTGCCCTGAGGTACCTATTTTATTTTTAGCTCAAAGGAGACACAATCGCCTTGCTTAGCTTCTRTGTGGCTTCTGTGGATTTCTCTTATGGTCCAGGCCTCCAGGGGCCAGGGCAGCCAACTCARCCAATTCTGGGACATTACTGAGCATCTCAGCATTTTAGGAGCTCTGGACATTTCTTCCCAAAGCTTTAAATGACAAAGACATGCCAGAAACCTAATAAATGGTTTCCTTACATTTCTCTCTTGAACAGAAATGGCAGCTACCATGCAGCTTTGCACTGTGATTGAGYCACAGTTCTGTCCTCCCCACTCCATTTTCCCTAAACGCAGAGCAATGGTGCAGGAGCATTGTGAAGAGGTTTTAAAACCTCCATTTCTGGCCATGCCAGGGATTCTCCAGGTAAGAAACATAGAAAAGCAGAAATTCTTCCAAAAAAGGGAACATTTTACTGCATTTACATTTTTATTTAAAAAGTAATTTCCTTGAAAATGAAATTCTCATTTGGTTCAATGGCCAWTTAATGTCCATTTTTCCACTGTGAGTACTGGCAGCGGTGCAGCAGTGATCACTCTGCTCTGCYTTTGGGTTCCAGTGGGAACAGGTAAAGTCAAAACTCTAAGCTTCAAGCTGAAGAGAAAAAAAGAAATCAGTTTGAAGAGTGCATCTGTATGTCTTAGATATTTTTTGTGTCTGAATCACTGGTTTTTTATTCCATAAAGAGTATGTAGATGACATGTAAATGTTATGTAAATTGGGTCCATAGTCCATTAAAGCACAATATTATAATCACTAATACCCTATAGGCATGGACAGATCAACCAACCAAGTTTTATTTGATCTTTGTCAGAGGCAGTGAGCCCTTTTATGCAATATTTTGTGTACATGCCTTTATTGTGAAGATCATCATTTCAAAATGTGCCCGTGTGGGATAAATAGTTGTTCTTGATGTGCATTTCTGCAGCAAAGTTCAGCAAGTATATTACTAGCAAAGAGACATTTTATAGACTGACCTAAATGAAGGAATCCTGCCTTCCAGTGAGAATTTCCATCTAAAGTGATCACCTAATCAGTAGACTTGGACAACCTCAAATTGCATACAACACTTAGCCTTCAACACCTGCTACTTTCACTAGCCAAATTAAAAGAAAAAAAGTTTATACAAAAAAGACTGGAGGGCTGTTTGGCCCTTGCCTAGGAAAAATATATTCCTTACTAATTGGCACAACACTGTTAATAAATATTAACTGGTTTACACAGCCCTCCCTTTTACTTAATGAAATGGTAGTTGAGGGGTTAATGGGTTAATTGGGGAAAGGAAATGAAACTTCAAATGTATCAAAATCTGATAAGTGATTTAGCCTAATTAATAATTTACATGTCAAGACAACATTTTTCTAGTTGCTATATGCACTTTCGGAAGATAAAGGTATAAGTAATAAAAAGCGAAACCTAGGTAAATTCACAGTAAATGTARAGCTCACACTTTTAAGAGATGGGGTAATTAATCACCGCAATAACATAGCAAGCATTGTGGTGGGTTCTTTATCACTAGAAATTTTTTGATCAAGACTGTTTTATTTTATTTTAGATATGAATTTGAGAAACCCAATGAAGAGCTGTGATGTTAGAAATTGAACTGTGTAATACCCTTTTTCAGTACTCACAATGAACTCAAACCTTATTCCTTCTTTCCAGTTTTCATCATCATCTGCTGAGCCTCACCTGGTGACTTTTAATGATGCAGCTTGGAAGGGTATARTATAGCTTGTTTATCCTTAGCCTCATTTTCAACATGAAGAGATACTGCGTTTGTTGTTAAACCAATTGCTAATGATGTCTTGTGAACGTTCATAATGGGAGGCACCATCCTACCCATACTGGGGCTGGGGATGTGGTGTATGATTTTGAAGAMAGGATTCACCTGACCTTGTAGTACCCATTCAGCATTTACGTGTCTGTTCTTAATTGATCATCCTTCTTCTGTCAATATTGGCACTTTCAGAAGGTGAGTTATCTCATTCTTTGGTAAATATCTAGGACAGGCGGGACTAATCACTCCAGTAATTACCCATCTTTCTCCTTTAGCTATAGGTGAAGAGTATGTAACTAATTTAGACTAGACATATAGCTGACATATAGACAGAGAGCACTTAGGGTGAAATTTTCCACCCCATGCACCACTGGCATGGCCGTGATGTAGCTGAAATCGATGGTAGGATTTCTATGAACCTCTTCCTCAGTCCYTCCAACATGTTCACTAGGAGTTAGGCTGGGTGTACAGTCACAGTTTGGTGCTCCAGATGCAAGGCAGTGCTCACACGCCATGGAAGTGGAGAGTGAGCAAAGACTGAAAAGAATGTGAGGCTCTGTACACTGCAACCTCTTCCCCAGGGTTTTTACAGAATTGTTCTTGTCATAATCAATGGCACGTGTAAGGTGGTAAAGCATCTTGTACCCTGTTCTTGCACGCCTGTTCAAAAATTGTGAGCAATTGGATCTCCATCAGTCTGGGCTATGCTAARTACTGGTAATACATGGTATTTCTACATTCAGTTCTGGAATATTAAAGATCCAAGCTCATGAGCAGAGAATTGTCAAGCTACTTTCTTGGATATATGACAATTATATGTGAACAAGAAATCAGACACAGAAGATTACTAGTCTGGGTTGTCAGGAATAAGTGACATGATTAAATTAGAAAGGCACTACTAAATCAACCCATGCAAAACTGGTCTTCTGCACAAAGTGGACTAATATCTCCACAGCCATGCTGGATTTTCATTGCATTTCCTATTATACACTGCATAATACAAAACTACTATAAAGATTACATACATTAATGCAAGTAGATCCATATCTTTAATTCTACTTTAAAAATAATTAACCTTTAATAAATGTAACAACAATTCTGAGCTATATTTGAAATCTTTAATTGTTCAGTTTCTAGATTTCAGRGAAAAGCAAGAGAAGATAACTCCTGAACAATTTACTTCTATGTAACGGATCCCGAAGCTTCTGTTAGATATAATATCATCTTTCTCARGCAGATTTGTAATGTCAAAGAGTTTGGTCCTCTATTGAACACTCGGTTTCTTCCACCCTGAGATAGCCATGCCTTAGTGGTGGAAGTAGCAATCCCTTCATATATCCTTAAACAACGAGATGGGATATGTGAGGGGAGGGGCACAAATGATAAAGAATTCAGTGTTAACAGTTGTTAAAAATTTTGGAGACACAAGTTCTTCCAGTAGTGAAAACAAACTRAAGTGGATTTACATTGAGGGATAAGAAATACATTTGTCTAAATTCTTCCTATTTTGAGGGCCTCTAGCATATCTGCTGTGAAGTTCCTTCTTGTTTAAAGATTGTCAGGTATTTTGTTTGTCTGAATGATGGGAGGACAGAAGATGCATTTCACTATCCTTAAACCATCCCTGACACCACCAGATGAATGTCAGGTTTAGTCAGGAGAAACAGAAATGATAGGCATTCCCCTGCCTCCTTGAACAACTTACTCTATTGGAAATGACATTTACCCCTCATGAATGRGTCCTGTAAAAAGGCTTTTGTACCACAGACATGACACAAACTTCTTTGGAGCTCTCCGGCAGGGCATCTCTCATGTACATGAGAATGGGTTTCAGCTTGCAAAAATGTCCCGCAGTTCTGGCTCAGTAAAGRAACTCAGGTGCTCGACTTAAAGGATGTGTGTTATACCAATAATCAAATCCCCAAATGAGGAAAATACCTATATACATATATAACTTCTAGACTGTGTCTTGTGCCACCATATGATGRGATTGAGTTTGGAGGTGCCTAAACTGGCTTTATACAGATTTTCTCMTGAAAATAATACACCTGAATTTTGTGTTAGTAATGGTGAGAGCAAATTTTAAAGTAGCTACAATCCTTGACATATAGGACATTTGAGACCAGAAACTGGTGCTAAAGAAGAGTACAGGAGAAAAAAATGTGGTTTTACTCTCTCAGTTCAGGTTTTGAAAACTAGACTTTTAATAGGATTCAGCATAATGCATCCAGCCAGAGCTATTAGTAGGAAGAATGTGTGATAACACTACATTTACACCTTACATATAGTTTATTGTAGCTTGTTCTTTTGCAATGCTATACAGTTAATTTCACAGTAATAAAATTTTCATTATGATTAAGTGATATCAACGTAGAATCCAGGAGTCGTTGACATTGCAACAAGGAAATTATTCTAAAAAATCTATATCCCAGCAAATTTTATTCTACCAGGACAGAAAATTACTTTTGTGTGGATCACGTAAACCAGTAATGCTTGATCCTGACTGTGTCAGAAAAAAAAATGTTTACTTTCTTGAAAAGGATAAGGCTGTTTGGTTTTTCTTCAGCAGAGCATTTGAGCTTGTGCTAAACTTTGCTAAGCAGGAGACTGTGCTCTCTGCAGCTGGTCCCAACCATTCTACCTGTGTGCATAAAGCTGGGTRTGAACTTTAGTGCTCGTGGGATTAAGGCCAGGGAAGACAGGCGGTATAAGGAAGGTTAAGGGGACTTTGTATGCTATKAAAATTAACCACTTACAATTAAAGATCCTCTATGCCCCTCGATTGTTGTTGATATGACAGTGTCATAACTGATATATTCAGCTCATGTATATCTCTTAATAGCTAAATTGAGATATTCTATTTCTGCACAGTCCCAGCGTGAATTGAACCCAGTAGTTTTCAAATAGGTGTGCACATTTCTTATATATGGCTCTGATTTATAGCAAGGAAAGGAAAAAGGCAATGATAAAATAATATTAAACATCAACACCTAATATTTAGCAAGCAGCTGCCTTTCCCAAGGATCCTGTAAAGCTTTATGAACGTGACATCTCTTAAGCGTTTGCTTCACCCATCAGTGAAAGGCAGTCACCTAAGGCTGCTTAGACTGCTCTGAACGTTTTCCCTTTAAATAGCTTTGAATGGAAATTGGCTCTTTGTTCAAAGTGAGAATGTTTATGGAAAATATTCATCTCATCATTGAATAAAAAAAAGTGTTGTTTTCCACTGTCAAAACAAGCTTGTTTTGTTGTTTTTGCTTTGTTTTGTTTTGTTTTCTATCTAAAAACAGACAACACTTGAGAGTACATTTAGAGGTAAAAATCCTTTAAAAAATTTTTACTAGGAAAAAAAGGCAGCTTTTTGTTAATTGCTGACACCAAGCTGTGATACCTTGATCTGCTAGGTAAACTATGATGCAYCTATGCAAAAGGACGTTTTAAGTACCAAAACACTGACAACTTTACATTTCTTAGTCCTGTCAGTGAAGTCACAGGATCTTCAAGTGTTCAGGATTAACTTCAGTAATTGAAAGGAATTGAAAATAGTTCAATAATTCAATAATTGAAATAATTTAATAAATAATTCAATAATTGAAAGGTATTGAAAAGTGGGAGGGCAAATAAATAGGTTAGTTAGGGCTGGACAAGCAGTGGATTTCTGCAGTTTGCTGATATATGTATAAAGTGTATTRTCTGAGGAAAATAATATACTGGCAAAATGAAAAGGCAAGGTGCTCTTTATGTTGAGTTGAACAAACTGAACCGTTCAACTCAGATAAACAWACTTTAATTTCACTTCTGACCAATTATATTAATTTTAAACTTGTAAAAAATAAATTATATATTATTTTGAATTGAAGGCTCTTCTAAATAAAAAAAAAGGTCGTATATTTTCAGTTTATAGTTTCTGCCTTACCAATGTGCGCAAAAAAAAACCAAAAAAAAGCTAAGAAATATTTCATTATTCACCAAGAGTGTTAAGGTTTTCTAATAAGTTTTAATGAAAACTTTTCCTCCAGGTCCAGTTCTGAAAATCCTGAGAAAAGGTATCATGTATGTTTTATATAGAGAGATCATCCTAAAACTGTTTGATGTTTGAACTTAAAATGACTTACCTTCCCTCAGAACTTAAACTAATACTGGGGTTTCTTTGAAGTGCTGTTGTTTTTCTGGCATCTTGGYCTAAAACAGAAAGACCAGGGAAGTAGCGTTAGATGCTAAAAATCAACCTGCTTGTTTCCCTGGAACGGGAGAAGTTTCAGGGTGTTCCTGTGTATCAACAGAAACAACTTCTCTTCTTCTTTAATGTTTTAGTGACTGCAATAAAAAAGACAAGGGGATGGTCTCTGATATTGGCAAAGGAGAGAAAATAAAAAAGCCATATCAATGCATTTCCCTTTTTTTTGATTCAAGAGACACGGTGCAAAAACCTATCTGTTTTCCCAGTGTGCGTGCGTGTATGAATTTGTATGTATGTATTTACAGTTTTATGTGATATGCATTCTTCTCCAGGCAGGCTCCTGTATTATRCATCAGTTCCATTCTTCTTACTGTTTTATGGTGTGTAATTTCCCGTTACAGTACAACAAGTCAGATTGCAACAGTGATATATTTAATAAAAAATTAGATACACTTCTACTGCCTCTCTTTTTTTTTTTTCCCTTCATCTATCTGGGATACTGACCACATAAAGTTAGTGTTTAAAATAAAATGACTCAAATCACCGCTGAATAAGTAAGATACTCTGCATGCTATGGGTTCTGTCTCAGCCATGAAGAATGAAGATGTTTTGTAAAGTGCTAATGCCTGCCACACTCTTGAGTTATGGGTCACGAAAGAAGCAGAACACTTACCCTAGGGACACAAGCTATCCCACACGTAATATATTTTCCAAAAGTGCAATGTGCTCATAATTTCTGGATGTCTGTAAACTCAGAGTTATTACTACTGCTATAGTTTGGTTCAGGATTTCTATCCAAACTCATAACGTTTCTATGAAATATTTCTCCCTCTCTCTCTCTCACTCCCCCCCCGCAATTAGTGTACAGGTTAAAAGGTCGATCAAACAAATAAACCAGAAAAATACAAACCCCGTTCAACCCTATAAAACCAGTGCTCTTGAGTCACTTTTCTTCTGGGGAAGAGTGAAAATGGACACCTCCTGTCATGCTCTGAAGATCAAAACCCTTGGGTTATTAGAGATCCAAGCCTGGGAACGCAGGTGCTGAAACTGGCTTTCTCACATGCGCTGAAGCCTGCTGCCAGTCATCTTCTACCCACCACCTCCACTTTTTTTTCATTGAGGATCCAGCCTCAATGCACTGTGCAGTAAAATGTCTTCAAATTCACATATATTCAAATTCATATGTAAGACTAATAGGCAATCTCAAMCTAATTGTGATTCTCTGGTCAGCAAGTGCTGTCTTCTGTCTCAGAGTTGATCAGTGTTACTAGWTCAGTAATTTCTTCAACAAATTCCTGTCATGGGGCAAATGCCTCACATACCTTTGTGTTMGAACCCAGAGGAAGGGTACCCACCAGAATTAGTCTGAGACGCAAGGACTGGGCATGACCCAGAAGAACCTGAACTAGCTGGACTTGCACTGATGGTTAGTTGGGCCATATGATATCCACGAGTTACTTCCGATCTAAATTATYGTATGAATTTATGATTGATATTTTGCCTGGGTTGCTTTAAGCTGATGATAGCACAACTTTCTGGTTTAATCTGTATTGTTTTGTGTTCAACAGCAACAACAACAAAACAAGCACTCTCAGGTAAGAAGTTATTACAGAAACCTCTGGGGCAGGAACTGGAAAACTGCTAGAGACAAGATTAAGAAAGTCCTAAAGGACATGAGACCAGAGACCACAAGAGGTTCACTAAAGCTAAGAAAGTAGCAGGGGCCCAGAGTTGAAAGAAGCTTGATGTCTTTTCTAGGCTAGAGGATTTTGCTTGTCTTATAGAACACGAYCTGCTCTTAAGTAGTGTTATAATGATAGGCATAGCTGCTCTGCCAAGGTTGGGACCTACATGAGTTGGCAATTATACACAGTCATGCTATATAGTCATGAATGGGTCTTAATGTGATAGTGATTATACAGCCACATCTACACTAGGAAGTAAAAAAATGCTAGTATATAAACATGGGAAAAGGATCTTGATCATTCTTGTTGTTAAACTGGTAGTATGGTGCTTGTTCTGCTTTTGGCCCATGCTATTGACCTTCTTCTAAACCTTTCCTGGCAGCTATTTGTGAATTAACACAAGAAAGGGACTCTTTTCAGTAGGTATATTTATGCAAYCAYCTTCTTTTGGAGGCTAAGAGAAACRAATAGTCTATGTGGCTGAGATAYAGCAGATATATTCAGGGCAAAAGAACTGGTCCTGGCACTGGTTAACTTATTAGTTAACTTGCCATTAAAGTATCCAATCAGTTTTATTGACTCTCAGAGAGGAACATGGACCAAGATCCAGGAAAGGAGAGAGATCTGATTTCAATGTCTGTTTTTTTCCTCTTTCATCTTTTAGAAAGTGTTTACTCAATAGCAATAGCATAAAGACACAGCTGTGCTGAGATATGAATTGCATTGTAACTCCTTTTATAGCTACCGCCTGGGTCACTGGCCACCAGAACTAATGGTATTGGAAATTAAAATAAGAGACTTTACTTTCACTGTAGTAACCTCTATGACCAGTGGGAAAGTTTCTGGGTTGTGGGTAMTAATATCAAGGGATAATTGCCTCATTCAGGTAGAAAAGGTAAAGGAAGGGAAGTAAAGTTTGGCAAATGGTCCAAGCTATTCATCYTAGACTATAACCAAGGGAGGAAGACAGGTACTTCCAGAAGGTGACACCCCTTCTGGCCTCCAGCTCCTGGTCCAGAAGCAAGAAGTCTCCCATAGTCCCATCCTATAGTTGCCAGCAGATGTTCTAAGGCATCCAAACAGTTGCTGATCATATAGAAAGACCATAATTACTCTCTATATACGTAACATTTCCATTTCTAAAAATGAGATTAATCTCACCCTCTCCRGCTTCGATGAGTGGGGGACATTGTAACCACACATTGGTGCCAGTAGAAGACAAAATAATTTAGGGAATCTTTTCAAGACACAGAAATATGCACTTCAGCAGAATCTGGGAAACTGAAATCTRTAATGCATCTGGGACAAGGAGATCAGGTGATTTATATTAGTCTGCTTAGCTTTTATCAAACTCTTCAGGTAGGTCTGCAATGGACTGGAATAAAACTGGACACTATGTTTAGATGGAGTCAGAACTTTTTGAAGTAAAATGACCCAACCCATTTAGATGGGTCAAGGCAGACAAGTAAAAACAGTCAAATGRCAGACTTAATCTGGAATTGAGTCCCATGCCTTTAGGAAAGGAGAGGACTTTAGAAAATCTGTACTGTGTAGRTATGTTGTCATGAGATTTTGCAAAGGTCAAGAAGATCAGCATAGATATGTCTTCATTAGGGGCTGACTTTAAGGAGGGATATGGCTGGGATTAAGAGGTCCATAGCAGGATAAAATGCATTCCTTGTCACACCATGGGACAGGGTTGCTCTTGTGACAAAGGCTTCCCATCCACCTAGCTCATGTCCATAGTAACGCTGGTCTGTACTATTTATTTGTGCCAGGTGCTCTTACTCCTGCCTGAGGGTATGGGACAAAGACCAGCTTGAGTCCATGGTGAGATTCCCTTCTCCACACAGTGTGGCCAGRTCTGTTACTCCCTGGGAACCAGTGGAGCTGGTGCTTTTCCCTGAATGATGCTGGCATTGTTCAGCATTGCTCCCTATCTCCATCACCTCTTCCTTGAGAGATGACACTCAAGGCAGAACACTGTGCCGACACCTTCAGACCATCTCTTAGTGCGATTTTGCTTTTCCCAGGGAAAGAAATAAGGTGCTGTACAGAGCTCATGCCCGGCAGGAGGTTGTAGCTGAAAGCCATCCCYCTGAACCACTAAAAATGGGGTATGACTTTCATCAAAAAATGCTCTTCRGATTCAGCGATTTGTGACAATGTCAGAGCAGGGCTGTTGTCAGCTGCCTGTTATTCTGTTGCGTACTGAAGCTTCCCCAGGTGTATCCCCCCTAGCTAAGGTGTGGGACCCTGCTGAATACCAGATCCCTTTGTTGCATATTATCGTGTTAGCTAAGCTGTCATGAAAGTTGCCAGTATATATGTAGAACACAGAGATTAATCCAATTAAACCTCCACTGACTTTTCCACATTCCTCCTGTTGCAGCCCATATCTCTTCACAGGTAGGCGTTAGAGCATGGGTAAGATTAATCAAATGATGTTTATGGAGTGGCAACCCAACAGAAAGTGTGACATAATGAGAGGGAGAGAGTGAGTGAGTGATTAGCTGCTAAGCTTTAACCCACCATAGCTGCTGGTGATCCTTAACCTTTCGGTGTCAATTTTAATTGTAAAGATGGACTTAAAAAAAGGCATTAAGGTGAAAGCATTACACTCCCTGACCTGAAGCTTAGCAATAATATAGGTTTCAGATTTTTTCCAACATCTGAAGAAGACCCTTAAAGCCAGTGTAAGGTCTATACAATAAAAGGTAATATGTATAAYGGCTTTAGTGAGAAAAAAAAATATCTGGGAATTAAAACTAACAAATATGCTCAGATTGAAATTTATGTAGTTACATAAAGACACAGATGGTAAATTTTACTGATATATATTTTTCCCTCGTGTAGAACACACAGTTGCAATCCAGCATGACAGATTGTATCCTAGGCTAAAACTGTGTCAGACACAGAGTAATCATAAGATGCTATCATATAATTTGCACTGGGGCCAGCCTGAATCTTGTAAGCATTCTTTGTTCAGCTGCATTGAGTTGTTTTTCAACTGGGTTTTCCTTCTGTAATATAACTCTTGCATTTTTTTCTGTTATTAATGCTTCTTTTCACTAGTTTCAAACAATAGTCTCCCTAATAATTAACTATAATTATTATTGTTGTTGTTGTTGTTGTTGTTGTTGTTGTTATATAACACATAATAATACCAATTATTATTAACACTACTGGTCCCATCCAGTGAATGAACTCAGCCTGATCTGCAGCCCTTGGTGAGGTCAAATATGGAGATTTAAGTCACCATTGAATGTGCAGAGTTAGATATGAGATTAATTTCTGCTAGTTTAGTCATTTAGGCTAAATTAGACTCTCTAATTAGGCTCCTACTATTGAAAAGGTAAAAGAAATGTTTCTCCAGAGACTCTTTTACCTTATCCCTTTCAGAAATTTATTTTAGGATGGGCAAACAACCCTGTGAGGATGTTCACCTCATCTCCAGAAGACTGACGTAAGTGAAATATCTAACATTTTAATTGTTAAAGTTAGAGAAGATTAATCCCTTCTGTGGCAGCAATGATGGGGATTTTTTACACATGAAGGYGAGAAGGAACATCTACACTGACCAGCTACACAGAGTCAGAGCCTGTTCTCTGACACTGATACCAGGTCTTTGAAATAGATGGAGTTGTTGMACTACATTAATTCACAATCTTTGGGAACTGCCTGAGAATTAGTTAGGTGACCCGGAGCAAGTGCATGTGAGAGGCCATATTTATGGAGTAAAAGAATGGAGTAAAAGAGTGTATTTCAGTGTCTTGGTTCATGCTCAGGAATGGTTTACTAGTATAGATGTAATCAGATCATTCAAATGAGGCCAAGGTTGCAGCTCTAAGCATCTTTTCATCACTAATTGTACTTGCATCTGAGTTTAACAAATGTGTTGAAATTGTTATCAACAGTTGTCATTCTGCAAAAATGTATACAGTGTTTTTAATTCATGTGGTGTGAATGGGCCTTCCAAAGCTGAATTCTTCTCAGTGGGTGTCAAGCAAGGTATACAGCTAGCCATTTTTCCCATGAAATCTCCAAATCTTAGGTTCAAGCTGGCTACATACCCTTTCCTTTCCCTTTATTTTAGGGCAAGGATGAGAAAGAACTGATGGTAAAGGGACTTCCTCCGTCCATATGAGCGTTCAGAGATAAACTGTGTTTAAACTTCTAAACATTTTCTATCATCTGTGGTGTGTGTATGCTGAGCAAAGGTTCAGAAAATGCAAGCTCTATTCTCATGTSTCAGGTCTTTTTGGACAAAAGTACTTTTTCTCCTCATGTTGGACCTGTGCTTTCGTGSGCCTGACCTTACTATGGACTGGTGATGATATAGTTTGTCTTGTACTTTATGGCCATGGATGCACATTCATTTTTTTGCTCTTATTCTGACATATGATAACTGGATCAGAGTCAACCTGGAGAAGGGCTGTGTTTGAAACCAAACCAGATCCTCCATCCTTCTTTCACCCTGTCTGCACCAGCAGTAGTGCTGGTCCAAAGAAGGTATCAGAAGAGTGTGGTGGGGAGCAGGGGCAGGCAGCCGGCACTTCAGCTAACTATGCATGATTAGGAAACTGCTGCCCTGGCTTCCCCTTCTGTGACAGCAAGATMGAGTGCAATGTCTGAGTTCACAACAACCAGAGAAGGAAGGACCACACAATGCAGGGCATGCCTTAGAGCTTGCAGAGTTTGCTGCCTCTCACGAAGCCATGTTGAAACCACCAGCCGAAGGCTTTAGACCCTGATTACCCTGTCCAGTGTGATCCCAGGCCTGTGGCACGCACTTGCAGTCACGGTGGTGCCAACCTTGGTGTATCCTCTTCTTACAGGGATAGCACTTATGGATCCACCTTGGATCTCTATCTTCTGCTCYCCATTACTTATAGCTCTGGGGTCAGCAGGAACTGAAGACTGGATCATGAGGTTCAACAAGGCCAAGTGCAAGGTCCTGCATCTGGGTTGTGGMAACCCCCAGTATCAGAACAGGCTGGGGGATGAAGGAATTGAGAGCAGACCTGCCGAGAAGGACTTGGGGTACCGATGGATGAAAAGCTGGACGTGAGCCAGCAATGTGYGCTCACAGCCCAGGCAGCCAACCATATCCTGGGCTGCATCACCARCAGCGTGGCCAKCAGGTCGAGGGAGGGGATTCTGCCCCTCTGCTCTGCTCTGGTKAGACCCCMCCTGCAGTSCTGYGTCCAGCTCTGGGRTCCTCAGCACAGGAAAGACATGGACCTGTTGGAGCAGGTCCAGAGGAGGACCACAAAAATGATCAGGGGGATGGAACGCCTCTGCTATGAGGACAGGCTGAGAGAGTTGGGGTTGTTCAGCCTTGAGAAGAGAAGGCTCTGGGGACACCTTATATCAGCCTTTCAATACTTAAAGGGGGCTTATAAGAAAGATGGGGACAGACTTTTTTGAAGGGTCTGTTGCAACAGGACAAGGGGTAATGGTATTAAACTGAAAKAGACTAGATATATTCAGACTAGATATAAGGAAGAAATTTTTTACAGTGAGGRTGGTGAAACCCTGGCACAGGTTGCCCAGAGAGGTGGTAGATGCCCCATCCCTGGAAACWTTCAAGGTCAAGTTGGACGGGGYTCTGAGCAACCTGATCTAGTTGAARATGTCYCTGCCCATGGCAGGGGGGTTGGRCTAGATGACCTTTAAATGTCCCTTCCAACCCAAACTATTCTATGATTCTATTCTATGCTACTATAATTCTATGATCTTTCACTTTCCCAAGCACACATGCAGCAAAGYCCATTAAAGTCTGAGGTACAACAGCCCACCCAGTAGGATCAGGCCACCACCTAACAACTGCTTTTCCTTGGATATTTTTGCTCAGCAAGTGGTATTGCAAGTCCCGCTTTATACAAATGCCGCCTGTTATTGCTACACATTCTTGGCACTCATTGTAATGAGCTGGAGTCATAATGGGGTAAGCTGTGAACTTGCAGCAATAATAGTAATAATACAGAAAACACAGTCTATTTTTAATGTCCCCATACTTACTTCCTTTGTTCAATGGGGCTGTTAGTTTAAAGAAAAGAAATTAAACTGCAAGAGCTACAGCAGGCTGAAACAATTTTAAAAGGCCGAAGACAGAATGACAACACAATAATAATGACAGTGCAATAATGTACATTTATAAGATGGCTTTCATCCAAAGCTCTCAAAGTGCTTAACAAAGTTTGTAGCCAAGAGCAAACTGAAGGCCATGTGCTTTTGGGGCTTAGGTACAGGTGAGGCGTAGTGGACTTCTAGATATTTTGGAACATTGACTCCTTTACTGCTTAAAGACTGCTGGATGTTGTAAAATCAAGAGGCTGACTGAACATSGTGACAAAATTAATGTGATTTTAGGAACTAGAAAAGAAGGCCAAAGCTTTTACAGATGGACATTACTTATTTATAGAGGTCTGAGGGCTCTGTGATTTGGCAGGAAAAGGCTACCCAAAATCTCATGTCCTGGAGTTGGATCTAGATGATTTCAGACTGGAAACAACAACAAAACACTTAGCAGTGATAGTAATTAACTATCAAAACAATTCACCCAAGAATATGAGTGGAATGTCCATTGCTTGAAGTGCTTAAATCAGAACTATATGAAGCTTGAAAAGGTATGGTGTAGCCCGGAAAAGTTATGGGCTAGACATAAGAATAAAATGATGAAACCTGTCTTCAGGAGAGGCTTAACCAAGTTGATTGTAATGGTCCCTTCTGGCCTTAAAAATCTATGAATATATGAATCTATTTATTTATTATTTTCCAAAAGGCTGGGGAAGGGAACAAGTGGAAACACCAAAGATGTATTTGTGTAATGGGTTAAAAATAGGGCTGTTTTTCCTGCTCTGATATTTTGACTGGACTGATTTAATTCTGTACTTGTGTAGGTTTGCTATCAATTAGGAATAGAATTTGTAAGTAATAGTAATAGCAATAGTAAAATAGTAATAATATTTTTTGCTTCTAGCAGCTATCTGTTCCATTCCTTTCCCTTCTCCTTCTTCTTTTCCGGTGAGCACAATGGTTTCTTAGAACACCTGGAGCTTTTCATTTGGCTGTATTTTAATGTTATTTCCATTCAAATATGTCAAACCAAAGGACTCAAACCCTCCATTTCAAATGATGCCCATTTTCCCATCATTCTCTTAGTGTCCTTTCAGGAAGAGACAGTTTACCTAAAGAAAGRTTCCAGTCCTGTTTTTTTAAATACTTGTGATGTATATTTACATTTATAAATACAACTTCAAAAATATGTTAAAATTGGTGCACGTTTGGGTGTATTTGCATGTGAAAGCGGAACTTGAATACATTACTAAAATCCCTATATTTCATATCTCTCTGTTTGTATGTACAACAGAGTTGGAAGACAGATACACGGCCAGATCTTGAACCCCTGAGGCAATGTAACCCGTGTGACCATGAAGCCTGTTTAAGGGCCAGGCAGTTTAGGTAGGACCTAGGACTGTACGTATCTGGCTATACAAATAGATGTGAATTTATTTGGCCTGATAGAGAGGGTCCAAAAGAAGTTTTATCCTTCATAAAACCACTGGTTGGTGCAGTGAACACAACTTCCCAGGGCATCGTTGTGGCTGTTCAGATTTTCCAGCCAAGCGCCACTTCCAGGAAAGATTAAACTAATCCAAGTCCAAAGTGATGTTATGTCCATCTCTCCCCTAGACCTGTGTGTGCAGACATACTCTCTCCTCTTGCACTGGAAAAAGGCAGTGAACAAGTGTCATTAGTTGATGAAAGTTAATACATTTCATGCCTTGGACTTGTTTTCACCCAGACCACCTAACCACACAGTTGGATTAGCTGGCTCARGGTGGATGGGAACATGCAACTGGAGATCAGAACAGAACCACACAAGCCTGTGTTTAAGAACAAGTCTACACTAATGAAGAGGTAGAACCATTCCCTAGTTATTCTGAAGCCAAATGACATGACACTGCTTGCACCTGTGCAGCCGAACTTTCTTACCACACCAAAAAAGAATAGTTTACTGGCATAAATCCCTCTTCCACGCTAGTCTTGAACCATGACCAGGCAATGAGCGTGCTGGTTGACTTCGATCAAAACCATGACAGCTGTGCTAAGTGTACCAGTACAGATGACAAGGGGCACAGATYCATGCCTGTACTCAGCTTAGTTTGTTTTTTTTTAGTATAGATATAGCCAGACTGACTTAGGCTGCTGTGGAAATGCAATCTCAGATCATGTTGGTGTCCATCAGCAGATCAGACTGTGGGCAGCAGCTGGCTCACATTTAACCAGCTTAAAATGCAAGCTTGCATCTGTTTGCACCTATCTAAGCAGGCATTAATTACCTTTCCTCATCTGCATTTGCTTGAGAGAGATCAAATTRTAGTTCATGGTGGAGTGCTGGCATTCAGGCTATTCTAGGTCTTGSTGACTTAACTTCCAAAACCCATTCATTCTTCTAGCCCTCATAATGATTCATAAAAGTGTAAAATGGATCTGTGTAAAACAGTAGGCCCCAATATTGTGAATTACAAGGAAAAAATCAGCAACAATGAAATCAAGTAGTCAACAATATGCAAAACCTGCCTATAAAAGCACCTGCTCACCCATGTTCAGAGTGATTTCAACAAGCTGATGGGACAGGGATAAGCCTATGGAGGTACTTCCTTAGGAAATTTCATATGCTTACCCACTGATAGGTACCTGCATGCACATAAGTATGTGTGTATATGTATATATGCATATCTGCATGGGCTTTGTCTGTGCCAGTAAACAAACCAGCACCATTGCACAGAAGCAAACACTAGAATTTGATAGTCTCTGTGACTAGTCAGATGGTCCCTGGCATGTTGTTGATCCAGGCTAGCTAGCACTGTCCCAGACAGTTCCCAGGCACAGCTCAGGAGCCAGCATGCACCAGGCACTGTCCCCAGTAGGCAAGTTGGAATTGGTTATTTTATTTTGGAGGGAAGGTTGTTTAATACTAAGGAAATGGCCAGACTGTGCCAGCTGGCCTCAGGGACAGAGAGCTGATCCTGCCACTGCTTAGCTTACTAGCAGAGATGCAGCCAAAATGTCTGGCAGGAGATTTGTCTTGGTTGCACTTCTGCAAGCCTGCCTGGCGGTAAACACACAAGTTCCTTTATCCTGTGTGGTGGCTCAGCAATGAGGAGCTAAAATACTGAATTTTGTTGATCCAAGGATGAGGAGAGAGCTATGCCTTCAACATGAAGGGGAGAAATAAAGTGAAGGGGCCAATCTGAGATAGAGAACTGGAAGAAAAGCCATGAAGAAACAGCTACCTGTGCCTGCTGCTGCCAGCAGCATTGTTGGGACAGGAGATGCAACCTTTGCTTTTTGGTGAAATACTCCAAGTAGACAGGCTCTCTGCTCTTACGCATCTGCAGGAGCCAGTTTGTCTTTCCTGACATAAATCCAATTAGCTGCAAAACCATGTTCATATTGCTACCTGCTTCAGCTCAGTCTAATAGGCAGCACCCCTTAGTTATAGTCCTGTTCCTATTATGGCCCAAGATTGTCTATCTAGAGAGAGTCACTTTGCAGATTTGGCTCCATYTTTTTTCTGCCCATGGCCACCTGAATGAGAGACTATGGGAAAAGAGTTCAGATGGGAGAAATGAGGGGAAGGGGTGGGGAGAGGAAATTTCTTCACGGGCTTTCTTCTCTCTCTAATTAAATACAGGTTGCTGTTTCTTCGAGTTCAATATATAGTATCCATTTAAAAATAATAATAATTAAAGATTCTACTAATCATTTTGTCTCACAGAAGGCTTGCAAGGAGTTGTTCCATAGCCTGAGGCTAAAGCTAGCCCAGATATTAGCTGAACCAAACAGGGCTGTCATTGCGAGCCAGTCTGCACCCCTGCGACRTTTAAAAAAAAAAGTTAAATTAATGCCAAAAGATGAAAGCTAGTAAAGCATCTGAACTGTACAGGAAAACAGAGATTGCAGAGGAAGACAGGGCCAAATACCTATATTTAGTCATCTACCACAGGACCTAAGGTGGACTTAGATTATGGGCTCTGAGGGAAAGAGCTCAGTGGTTTATTCAGCTTTTCTAGTGTACCTGGTTACATGACCTTGACTCCCCAGGTAAAGGGAAGAAGAAGGTCTTGTATTCAAAACACTCCTTTAGCTATTGCATCTGGCTTTCCTCTCTGACTCTACAGGGAAATAGGACTTGGCTGCCTGAGTAATAGGAGAAGTTAATTCTTCTTTTGGGCACACACTCCACAGCAATTATATAAATTCATTTCAGGCACCACAGAAAGCTGCTTTGTGCAGCCCAGGTAGTGAGTTTGTAACCTGAAGAACGAGCAAGGAGAGGAGCAGGGAGGCCTGTTGCTGAGGGAGACTGTCACCATGCAGCCTGGCAGGAGCAGAGAGATGTCAGTGATGTGCAATGTTGCAGACCCTCCAGCTCAAAGAGGCAGCGGCACTGCAATAAGTCAAGCGCATCGCTGAGTTTCGGCTCAGTGGAGAGGACAACGCGTACACCTGGGAACAGGGGAACATCTGCTGGAAGAAGTCACTTGAAAAATAACCTTGCAATGGCTTGGGAGAAACATCTGTGCAACAAATGACATACCACCAGTAATGGAGGGATGGAAAGAYAGAAGTTGGGGAAAGCACAAGAACCATCTTGTGTCGATAATACAGGGAGCTGGTGACAGCACAAGGGAAATTTAGGTCAGCACAAACTCATTTGGCTATACAGCTTTTATGCAGAGGAGCTGATGCGCAGCTGTCTAACTGAAATGGCTGTGCAGCTGTTTTACCACTGACCAATGTGAACAAGTGGGATCCAAACTTTCCCCCTTTTCTCCATTCTCCACTCTGAAACCCTTTCTCTGTTTTGTTGTTTACTTCTTATAAGAGTTTGCTCACAGGTGTTTCCTACTCTGTGCACACATAACAGCAATCTGGGGAGGATATGAGTACTTTAAACCAGATGAATATTATATACTTCTAAGAGATATGGAGTCTAAAACATAGGATGATATACTTTGTCCAGAACAAAGCTAGCTGATATATAGGATAGGAAAAACTCCCAAACCCCTCATGCCTTCACATTATTTTATCCATTATTTTGGACAACTCTGTTATTCAGGCAGAGAAAACATCCAAATGAAACATCTTCCAGCAAGTGGGAAGTACTGGGTGCAATTTCCCAGGCTACATATTTCTGGAAGTCAGATTAGGTGGTTACTTTTGGTTTCATGTGCMTGCAGATTTGAAGAAGAGAAAACAATTTTAATTGTCTGAATTAGTAGAAGTCAAAATCATGACAGGGACTGTGTTAACAATTTACCAGTGTGTATGATTGAGGGTCAACACTCAGAAATGTACTCTGGACCTGTTTAGTTTAGTTTAACTGTAGCCACACCTTCCTAAAGAGTCATGCTGGCATCCATCTGCAGCTGAAGTTGTGGACAGGAGCTGGTTCGTTTCTGGTCAGCTTCCACAACCRGTTGGTGCAGGGTCAAAGCCTACATATGCCCCAGTGCAAAGAGGTGAAGTGGCAGATCAGTGGGATAACATCTCAAATTTGCAAGATTATTTTTGTCTGCATGCCTCTGCTTTTGCAGACACACCTGAGAGACTGAGAGAGACAATATACTCAGATTATTTCAGCCACTGAGGAAAAGGCAGCAACACTTTMCTGAAATAAGAATCAATGTTTGCTGGCCATGGTACACACCAGTCCTTACCATTTCATAAGCTTGCATGGTGAACAGAGCTGTTACAGAAATAGTTTGACCAGATTTGCACAGAAACTTAATAGAAAAAACAGGGACAACATCTACAAATTGTAGATGTCTCTTCTGTAACCCCTCCACCTTGCCTCCACAAGAGTAAAGGCATCAGCCCCACAAAGACGATGTGATGTGCCTCTTGAGAAGGGACCTGGCACTACAACAGGACTAGGACAGCTGCTGATAGTCCCAGAGAAGGAAACTTGTGGGAGGACGTCGAGTCACAAGGATTAGGTGGTACAGATCTAAGGAGTAAAAAGATATGACACTGAAAAAGGAGAATAGGTCTGAAGTACRTCAAGCGCTAGAAATGTGGAGGAAAAACCAAATGTAATTTGAGCAATATAGGTAGGTAGACAGTGGGATTTGCGAATACTAGAGTCTTGGAGGTATAATTGAACTCTACTCACTGTATCTTTTATCCAGGCATCAGCTCTTGGAGAGTGCTGGAGAAGGAATTCTGGAYTAGGTTAAGTTTATATTTTATTTTGTATGGATGTATCTCTTACTGAAGATAGCAGACCAGCTACTGCATTCATCCGAACTCTTTCCTGCCAGAATTTCTACAGTCTTTGATAGCTGCCTGTTGTTTTCTGGATGGTCAATGGGAAGAATGGGAGAGGGGTAAAGGAAGAGAGGGAGAGACTAGGAGCAGGAGACAGAGAAAAGTTAATTAGCTGCACATGAATTTTGTGAACGTGGTGTTTCTACAAATGAACAGATGCAATACACTTAAGGAGAGATCTTTAACCTTCAGAGGGAGAACCTGAGTTCAGTGAAGAGGAAAAACAGGACAGAAGGAATAAAACAGAATGAACAGGCTTCAGAGGACTTCTGTCACTCATCGCAGTGCTGTGAGAAGGAGACTGAAGTCAGGAAGTCAAAAGCCCTAGGCATGTTTTTACTAATTTTATGTCTGTTTTTCTTCCTTTCTTCCTTCTTGACSAACTCACTATGGCTGCACTGATCTTAACAGCTCCCCAAGTTACCAGCACCAAAGAAATGCATGTGTAAAATGCAGCTGTTTAGTTTATGCCACACACCTGGGGTTTACTATTTGAAAAATAATAAAATGACACTGTAATAATGAACCTTAGCAGTTCATTGTTCTCATAGCAAATATTTCATGACAGTATATGAACAGTTAATGCCACTTGATATAGTTGCTGAAATAGGAGGCAATATTTTCTCTATGGTATTGAAAGAATAGGACTGGAATTGGTGCACTACTCGTCTTTGTGGCTGCCACCAAAGCACAGTTTCAGTAACATCTCTGCTCTTCTACTGTAACTTTAATACCTTCTCATCACTGTAACTCTCCTTTTTCCCATTGTTTCCCTCTTTTTGCTCATGAGCCAACTTGGGATTCSATGCACTTTCTTGGAAGAAGACTGTTTTTTCATTGGGATTTCTATGTATGTTCTACTTTTCATGAGACAGGGAAATCAGGGCAAAGCCCCATTTAGCCATTTCTGAAGATATGCCTAAGTTCATCATATAATCCATACTCCAACTCCAAGGGGAGTCTGTAAGACTTGATTTTCCAAGGGAAATCCTTAGGAGTGTGCCTACACTGTTACTTTGGCTCACCACCTGATTGTCTTCAGCATATTCACAGCCTGTTCATTCCTAGGCTTGCTTTCTTAAGCAAGGCAAAGTAATTCCACAGCTGACAAGACGATGCTTTCCAGAGTCGACTCCAGAAGCTGTTGCTTTTTTACTGCTACCCAAGAGAATTTTCCTAACACCATACCCTGAGGATTTTCAATCTCAAACACTTCCATATGCCCTCAGGACAAGCTCAATATCCTGCAATGCTTCTTCATAGTGCTAAACTATGGTATGAAAGAGCACCACTGCACAGAGCTGCAAAACATCCCTCTGGCTATTTTGCACCCTTTGTACTCAAAAGGACACTCRCAAAATTAATAACTGTCACAGGACCACAGAAACAGCATTTGGGATGCTGCAAATACCCAGGCCAAACGCTCCGCAGCGTGTATAGCTAACCTACATCAGATGTCACAGTCTTGACTGCTGTAGACACAATTAACTCGTATAAAGTAGCTGAGAGGGAACAGTATCCTTGATACAGACTATRAGGACAATATAAATAAACCACAATGGGAACTTGGCCTCAGTCTGGTCTCCTTGGTAAAGAAAGTGGACATTCTTCCACTGTGATAGATTTCACATGGTTTGCACAGGTAAAAAGATTTGGGTCTTTTGAAATGAAAAGGAGATTTCTACCACATGCCAGCATGCTGCTGACAAGGTCTCATCAAAAATGCACCATGACCACGTGTCCCCCTTGGTTCCYCTGTAAAGCATGTAGCAACCTGTGTCTGCGCCACAGGAAAAGCTGTTTGAACAGATCATCCTCGGGACTTGACACCAAATGCGATACCACACTCAAGGGTCTACGTAGTACTTTCTGTTTGTGACTCTGTTTATCATACAACAAGTCTTGATTATTCTAATGACACTGGGCCTCTGCAGAAACACATTGTTGATACCCCCAAGGAGTTTGCTGTGCACACAAATATTCTCAATCTACCGTATAACAAATGTGTTATTCAGCAGACAGCTGCAGTTCTGCTGCTGATAACTAGCAAAGGGGCTGACAGCAACATAGCAAATATTACCACCACCTCTAAGTAGTTTGCAGACTTGTACAGATCTACTTGTGGTAGATTTTTGCTTAAACCAAAAACCTTAACTCCTGACCCTGCATCTAAAACTTCATTTTGTCCTATTTGAGCAAATGCCTGATCACGGCTTTCAGAAAAGGAGTCAGTTATCAGACCCACAGCTTTGGAAATGCATCAAACACAGGTGCTTCTCTATTAAAAGCACACAAGTTGCAAGCAGGTATGAGTTGGCAAACAGTGGAGGTGTTTTTACACTGAAATTGTGGTGGTGTTGGTCTTCCCTGCTCCAGTTACCCCTGCTGATTCACACAAGTGCTTTGTTTGGCCACAGGTTTTAGGAGACCTTCTAAGGTGTTTAAAGTGCTTAAAGCATGAATTCCACTTGGAGGGAATGTATCTATGGGGAGAGGGGAGACAAAAGGAGAAAAAAAAGGAAAGAAAGTGAAGGAGACTCTCCAGTAAGTTGCAGAATGTTACATGAGGATGACTGAAATGATTCAAAAAGAAATCACCGAGTTTGATAGGCTAAATACAGCGTAGTTGAAATCGTATTCTGGCACATAGAATCGGGAACCAGCAGGGATCATCAAAGGTATTTGGGTGTTGAAATCAATGGGACTTAGCGAGTGCATATTGGCTTCTGGTTTCTGGCCCTTCTCGGTGCAATGCGAACATCTGTCTCTCTTTGAGTTGTCTTGGGAATACCAAAGTTAGATTTCCTTCCTTCTTTCCTTTGGGCCATGGGTAAAATTGGGGGATACCAGTAAGCCAATCAAAATAACAATCTGCTACAAGAAAGTAGAAAACCCCATGTTCTTGTTCCATCCATGACATGAGGGATACAAAGTCACTTTGTTAAACAAGAACAACTTCAAGAACTTCAAAGCACCTCAGTGGTTTCAAGCAAATCCAGTCTATACCCACAAACACAAATTCCCACCATCTTGCCTTAGCTATTGTGTTGATACTCCATAACAGACTAGGCTGGTCTCTAGAGATCAAAGTTTTAAGCCCTTATTTCTGATTTTTTTTTGCATGTGTACTTGTTAGGTTTTCCTCCAATATTACCTTCTTTAGTCGTGGATCCATCCCTCTCTAAATGAAGAGGTGTTGCATAACAAAGGGTGAGCAAAAGGGGCAACAGATATATATGTGATTGTCATTGTCTGTCCTTTCCTGACTTCTTTCTTTGGCTCACACACACACAGGCAGCAGTCCTTACAGGGAAGGTTCTATAAAAGTGGAAGAAATGTAAAGAAATTAAGCAAATTGTTCAACTGGTATCAGGCCTCTTCTCATTATAGATTCATTTCACATCACTGGAGCCAGAAAGGTTATCCTGGTTGCTCAGTTAGTATTTTTATTGACTATTTTATTTTGGTTTTCTATGTGCATCCCAAGCTTCATATTAATATTTCATATGTCTTGGGAATTGTGGTTTGGGTGTTGCGGGGAGAGAGTGGACTGTCCCACCATGGCAATAAGATGCAGGTATTGATCCCTGCCGTGAATGCCATCAGCATTCAAGTCTTCTCAGAATTTTAGGCAGGAAGGAAGAAGAACTGAGATCAGGCCAAAGCTGGATCTTTTCTGTTGCAGAAGGGAGAGAGACAGAAGAAAATACAGAGCCGGGACAGAGACACAGGGAAAACCCTCAGATGCAAACTGGTCCTGAGGGAAGGTGAGCAGGGGCAGTGGCCAAAATTCAGGGAGGAGCTGCTTCCCAGCAGAGGCTCTGCCTTGCCAGGGCTCTGGCATACATGAAATAACCAAGGTGATGGCCATTGTATGGCCTGAAGCAGTCTGCTCTCCTGGGCACCCATCTGCCTTTGACTGGGTCTGGTGCTTGTCATGGGAAAAGGAATATCCAGAGAAGAATCACCCCATTTTATTGTCATTCCTGTTTTCTAGTAATGCCAGGACACCAGCACTGATGTAGCTGAAAAGACTTTCAGCTGAGCCCTGCTCGGTGCTTAGACTCTGACAGGCTGAGCAGAGCAACACCACACAGAAATGTCCATAAATGAACAGTAGAGGTGGGGTAGGAGCAATCCTTACGTGGACATAAAATACATTACAATTTCAAAAAGTGCTCAAAAGTGGCATAGGAGAAGGGGTTCTTAGAAATCTCTCAGACAGATTCTGGGAAGAAAGGCTACAGCTCCAGAAAAATACTTCTTATGCTCAGCCTGTGCTCAGTTTGTCCTGAGTAATTTGTCCTTTCTTTTAGACCAAGATTTCGATATGGAAATTTATCTTTTCATCATGGAAATGTTTATAGTTTTACTCTGTCTTTGTCTGTCTAGCAAAACGCACTATCTTCTAATTACACTCTCATAAATTTGAAGGACAGAAGAACCATTATTTTAATGTAGTTTGACTTTTTCCATACTGCAAGACACAGGATTTAACCAGTGATCCCTCTATCAGGCCTGTAACTTGTGGTTGAACTAGGGAGTCTCTTTAGGAAAGACATCTAATCTTGATTTAAAGACTTCTTTAAAGACTACTTAACAACTCATCAAGCTTATCTGGGGTTTCTTCTTTGGTTTATAGAAGTAATGAACCGAGTCCCTCATCTTCCCCTCCTGGAGATACTTCTTAATGGAAAGTAAAAATGCCACAATTACGACACACCATGTGTGGGACATAAAACCTCACTCTCACTCTAGTATCTGTATCGTATTTAATAAAGTACCAACAGAGCAGCAATAATGTACACTGGGAATCAGGCATCATAAATAAAAGGAGGAAAATGTAATAATGGGAAGTTGGAGAAAAATATGAAAGCAGCTGTAAGAACAGAAACAGACAAGGAAAAAAAAAAAAAAAAGAAAAAAAAAAAACCAAACTCACAGCCAGGCATAGAAATAATGTATTTTAAAGTAGGTGCACTTTAGGAGGATTCTTCCTGAATAGAGGAAGAGATACACAGGCATGCATGTACACACACACACACACACATATACATGCACACGACTTGCCAGATCTTACCAGATGATGTAGTTGAGGCTGGCTGAACTTAATTAACTTGGATGAGTGGTTTTAGATTTTAACCTTCCTTGTTTATTTGCTTTCACTGTGCAGTGGTAAAGACTTTCAGACATGGAGGGAAGGGGAGGAAGAAAGGRAAGGGTGAAATGACTCTTGAAGAAAACAATAAGCAGCTCCATATTTGTCCAGTTGTTTTTAAGGATCCAGGGTACTTGCTYGGCTGTTGTAAACCAGCACAGCCCTGATACTGATCTACACCAGCTGAGARTCTGGCCCTGGGAAGCTTTTCCTCTCTGGATTTCAAAGGTAGTTAATAGTACCTTTTTCCTACAACCCCATCTTTGTTGCTAAAAGAATCACAGGCAGGGGCCTGTTGTCTGGCACTAAATCCACCTGAGGTGGTTTGACCACTTCCATAGTTCTCTTAGCTTCCAGAACAAGCTGTTCACATCCAAATTCATTTAWGGGAATGGTCCCTGGCTCTTGCTAGCTCCCAGACCATACCTGGGAACTGATTTAGAAAGTGATAATTGGTCTGGGCTGCTGGGAATGGAGAAGTTTGGAAGAATGAGCTCCAAAGCCAAGGTCTGTGCCCTGGCTCTGGGTAATTCACTAATTTAGGCACTGCCTAAGCATTTAGAACAAGGTGAGATATATATAGAGATATATATATATATATAGATATATATATATATATATACTGACAGTATGGGTCCTTCACATCTGAATTTAAGCATATTAGGACCTTTCACTCCCCTAAATCATAGAATCGTAGAATGGTTTGGGTTAAAAGGGACCTTTAAAGATTATCTAGTCCAACCCTACTGCCATGAGCAGGGACATCTTTAACTAGATCAGGTTRCTCAAAGCCCCRTCCAACCTGACCTTGAAAACTTTCAATGATGGGGCACCCACAACTTCTCTGGGCAACTTGTTCCAGTGTCTCACCACCCTCATCATAAAAAATTTCTTCCTTATGTCCAATCTAAATCTACCCTCCTTCAGTTTAAAACCATTGCCCCCTGTCCTGTCACTGCAGGCCTTGGTAAAAAGTCTATCTCCATCTTTCTTAAAGGTCCCCTTTATATATATTGAAGATCTTTATATAAAGATCTTTTCCTTAGTCTCTGACAAGTGCAGGTTTTGACATGGTCTCCGGCATAATCTAGGAGACTGCCTCTCAGCCCTCCCACAGCTTTTTTGTTCCAGCCTTTAGACTTCCTGTGATGCACATAACAGGGCATTGTAATGGGGGGTCTTTGAAGATAGTTGAGGGATCCTTCTTAGTTAAGGCTTTATTTACTGATGTCTGGGGTTTTCTGCAGAGATAATCTATATTTGAGAAAGAGAAAAATCATCCTGGTTAATTTGAGAGGGATGCATGAGCAGAGTTTAACTCTGAAGAACATAGCTGAGGTCCAAGGTCCAAGGTCCAAGCTGCAGCTGAGATCTAAGGCAGATGCGGGTACCCACCTGCCTGCCAAGGGATCCTTACCATTCCTCTTCTGCCTGGCAGAAACAGAGCTGGCCTGGGCTGGACTACAACGGTCTGGCAATGCCTATCGAAGAAAATTAAAACAGCAACAGGAAGAAACAGAGGGCTGCAAATGTTTGTCCATCTGTAATCTCAGACCTTTGTTCTGGCCTTTTGCTCCTGACTGAGAACTTCAGCTTGCTGCTTCCAAGGAAGATGGGTTAGTCCCTTGCACATAAACTCCCTGCCAACTTGCCACGGGGGAAGCTCACCCCGGACCTCAGCGCTGACAGTCGGTGCGCATGAGCAGGAATCACCATGGGTAAGGATTCAACCTGACAGTGAAAAGACTGACAGCCACACTTAAAAATGCAGTTCAGCTCTGAACAGTGATGTGTAAAAATGGCACTTCCTTGCTCAGCAGATCAGCTCCCTGGGCCTGATCTGCTGCCTTAGCACTCAAAAATCATTAAAAAAATGCATGAGGAAGATTTTACTTGTGTCAGCCCTGTTGAAACACTATTCTTTAACTTTCAGGTCAACAGAGCGGTACACTRAAGTTCTTCATTGTTGTGGTGAAGCCTTTCAGTGTTAGGTAGCAGAGCTCAAAACGGTGCAAATAGTCCCACCTGGCTTCTCAGACACTGCTGTCAAGGCTGCTGGTGTAAGGGAACACAATATGAAATCTAGGGTACAGTAACTGCAATTTACACTCATGGATGGGAGAGAGAGAGGAAGGAAGAGAAGGGAATGCAGAGCTAAGTGTCTATGGTTTTTATGAAGTCAGATGAGGAGAGAAATGCGTCTCTGAAACCTTGAAAAACTTCAAGGTTTCTCAAGATAACCCTGTGTGTGATGACTCCATAGGAAGCCAGTAGAACTGAGGAGGTGCCAACGGCTGCTCAAGATCTTGCCTTCTTGAAACCTGTCTAATGAGAAAGAACTGGTTATTTAAAACAAATTAAAAAAAAAAAAAAGATTGTGGTGGAAGTGTCCATCACTTTTAGCACCAAGACCTAATGGTTAGAGGACTCTCCTTGGTAAAAGACCAAAGTCCTGGGCCCTTCTCAGCCTGCAGTTGCTTCAGCTACCAGATCTCACAAACAAGATGCCACCTGCTCTCTGGAACATGGATGTGTTTTACTTTAGATCAATCCTTGGATAAGAAACAGAAACAGTCTCTGGGCTGGGGATGAAAACACCAGGTGTCCCCTTCCCTCACCAAATGCTCTAGACAAGGCACAAGGCAGGTTCCCTCTTGCCTGATGTCTGCCTGGTCCCATGATCTTACCTTCCTGGCTGTACACTCACCCAGAATGCACTGTAACACTGGTTACAATATCCCCGGGAGTGGGCAAATAGATGGTTTTCAACCGTTCAGGCTAAAGCTGTCCTGAAGCCCAGGTCTCTTGCTTCTTCAGTGCATACCATAAAATATTACACTACCATGGCAAATGTGAGTGGCCCCATCAATATGGTGTGAGGGCTCTGTTTGATATAAAGGCTAGTTGGTGCTCAGGGCGTGGGTCATGATGAGGTCTGAGAGGTTTGGTTGGCTTCTTTTTTCACAGAATAAACACTTCTGACCTCATTTGTTCAGCTGAAGGTTGACACTAGTATTAATGGTGCTGAAAGGYTGTGGCCTGGATTTCTGCCAGGTACCTGGTAGGTTTAAGTCCTGGCTTCAGAAGGCTCTGGGTCCACGTGTTCTTACCTCTTGCTACTTGTAAAATGTGTACATTACTCAAGGAAAACTGGATAGATAGATGGGTGAAGTCTCTTCCAGAAAGCAATCTCTCTTAAAACCTATGCTGTGACAGATAWGGTTTTTTATTACCCCCAAAAGGTTTGTTCTTGACAAGTAAGAAAAGAAGGGGAACTCCCACCACCACCRAAGAATAAACAGCAAGAGACTTACATTTTTTCAGTAATTGGTTTGCAGTCCAGTAGATAACCAGTGATGGATATTTGACTCTCGCAGGGTCTTTAGCTGTATTAACTCTTTCACAGCTCCAGGAAGAGAGTTGCAATAAAATGCAATAAAATATTATTGATTCAGTCACCACTTTTTCCTGATCAGAATTTCAGCAGTCCGATGTCATACAAACCAGACACGTGACACACCCCAGCACTGGGCCTCTTTTCCCAAAATACAGCTTGATTTTTGTTCATGAGGTGCTTGCAGGGCGATATCAGCCAGCTGTCACTGGAAGATCAGATGATATTAATGGCAACTGGCGTGTCTATTCAGCGAGCTGAGCTCATCCCTGCAAAATCAGATGGAGTCTATTTCAAACAAAAAAAGGAAATCAGARGCAGCCAAGTGAAATGGCAAAACTGCTACCAACCTGGACAATCCAGCAATTCATCACCTGAATGTCGTCCTTGTGAATGTAAGGAAGCCACAGAACAAGACTGGGTCTGCAAAAGGTTTCCTCATTGCTCGCACCAAGTAATTTATTGAACCTCAGTCCTTGTCTCTTAAAGCTCCATGTCTGAGCATCTGAGCCTATGACTTTAGCAGTGCACTAAAATCCCGGCTGGCAATAGCATTCGGTCTGCGGCTTGCCAGTCAAAATGCATCCTGCATCCTGCCAGACTTGTTTTTCATGTCTGCTCCAGGGTAGCAAGCATTAGCCCTACCATTCACCCAAGGATATGCATAACTTAAAGCGTTTGAGTAGTCCCATAGACTTGAGGGGGACTAAAAATGTGTTTACACACCTTAGCGATTCACTCATGAGTACACAAAACCCRTCTTAAATTTCTGTCAAAGGGAAATTTGAAGTTCACTTTCCAGATGACAAAGGCCTGGGCATTTACCAAGAACAACATTTAGCTTTTCCAGCCTGTTCCTCAGGGCCAGAGAATTTGTACAAAGGGGGAAAAGTCACCCCAAACGGGCTTTTCTTGTACCACAAGGATGAAAGCAAAAATTCATTAGATAAAAAGGTCTACATTTATGGTTAAATATTAGGTGTGTAATTTAAATGAGAAAGCCAAGTTGAATGCAAAGCAATTACTGACACTTAATATTAGTCAGACTAATAAAGCAGCAATTAAACCTCATTATACAGCCATAAAATTGATGTGTAACAGATTGATTGCACCAAATGCTCATACCAATGTTTGATGGCATATCATAGGCAAGGTGAACTTGTTCATTTAATTGGTGGATAAAAATAATTTCCTGCAATAGATTTAATCTTATTGCATTTCTTGGCTTCAGATGACATCGGTGACAGTACAAACAAATAAATAAACAGAATGAAAGAAGAGCAAAAAAAAAAGCCTGCAGACCAGTTTGCTCTATGGCAAATACTCTCTATTCCATAGTATAATATTCCTTCTCCCAGGAGATCCACGGTTATTTGAGAATCTTCTTGCCAGCAGCACAATTTGGATCTTGCACAGCAGTGCTGCTTCATTGTTCACTCCTTGAATTGAATGTGAGGAGCTGAAGGAAGACTACATGTAAATGTTTTGCTGCATGTTTACAGCTGACATGGAATTCGGCACCTTGGAGTATATTAAGTCCGATGATTAAAAGAAATTGCTGTTGGAAACCTAAAGGGTAAGCAGTGAGGGAACTATTAATAAAAATCTTTTAAACTCCTCCAAAATCGCACCTGAACCTTTGTATTTTGGCAATAGGTTCAGACCTAATCGTTATATTTAATCATTGTCTAAGGGTCCACTATATCAGGTTTGTGCCCTTTTTTAATACAAATTATTTATGTGGGTTCAGGTGATGCATATATTTTAAAAAAGGYTCAATTCCTTCATGGCTATAAAACAGAATATTTGCTGGAGACAAAATTTTGGGCTTTGGTTCGCATGGATTTTCATACCACTCCTCTCAGCAAGGTCGTACAATGACCCAATATCCTTAGCTACCCATCTTTGCATTTCACAACATCATTACTAAATCTGAGCCACCATGCAGCAATAAAGCTAAATGAATGATCATATTTTCTGCTCCAGCAACATCTGCCTTGGTCAAGAGAGCTTTATCTTTCTACACGGACTTCATCTCTGAAGCAACTGAAGGGCTCACAAACTGCACATTCCCATGTCAGAAGAACCCTTTGTGGGGAAGAARTTATCTGAAAGACAAAGGTACTTTGACTTACCCCCAGGATCCTGTGACCAAGTAGGATTTTAAATGCTGCTCTCCCGTACAGCTGGCTGGCAAAGAGTAAGCATTTTCTGTAGGGGAAAAAAAAAAAATCTGTTGCAAAAATCCCAGGAAGACTGAGGTCAACAGAAAATTTGCTTTTGACATTAGGATTTTCCCAAGTATTTTAGACAACCCTACTTAGAAAATCCAGGCATGGAAGTAAAGGAGAAAAGAGAGCTCTAGCCCATCCCTCGTTTTAGTGCTAGCGGTTCAGCTAGCAAATTTTCCTCCACAACCCAAAAATCACAGAATCGGCAAATGTGCCATTTTTGTCAGGCTTTGAGTTTCCAACTAATTCTGTGAGAAAGTCATCGCTTGCAGAACCCTATTGGTTTTGTGAACCTTTCTCTTTCCTTGGTCTGTGATGTGCTGTCGTTCATGCTGAYCAATTGTGGTTTGAACGTATTCTGGGTTCCAGCAGAACAGTGACCTCAGCTCAGATTCATTACTCCCTCATCCTCCAGAGCTGAAGCTCCTTATTTTCAAATTCCTGGAGTTTCTCAGAACCAGATGCAACTGCTATATGAATGGTACTTGCTGCATCRCTATATGGTCAGGTGAAGATGGCTCTGAGATAACACCCGGACGTCTRGCCCACGTATGTGACTTCAGTTCAAGAGAGCATCACTGGCATGAAAATAGAACAACATAGTGGAGGAATGGGACACTGCTCAAACCTGTGAGACTTCATCTGCTTTCATTCAGCCATTTCCATTGTACAACATGAAAAAGAATTATATATAAAGAAGAAGAAATTCCTGAATGTACCTACTTACACTCCATTTTTTCAATGTGGTTTAAGTAAGAAAAAAAAATGCTTAATGCTTAATAAAACCTGGTACCTAAATCCCTTGGAAGGGGGCTGCTGGCGAGGGTCACATAATTCCCTCTAGGCAGCGCATACTGCTCTAAGAAGAGATTCTTAAAAGTAGGATCTAGCATTTCAGTCCATGTTTCGGTTCCCTAGCCTATGGACTGCTTTTAGAAATGATGCCCACCTCATTTGGAAGGAATTGTCAAAAAATTGCTTTTCAGAAGTCAAGCCTCAGATTTATTGTCTAAATAATAACATCGGAGCTTGATTTTTGGCACCTATACTTGTAAATCTTGATCCACGTTTTGTGAAAAGTMATTTAGATTAAAGCTTCAGAATTTTAATTATACCTCATTCTAATATATCARTTTTCCTGTAGTAGATTTTTATAGTTCCCCCCACACACCCCCCTCAATGTGAAATCTACTGGAATATACAAAATTTGAACATGTGATATATTGATATGGACATTTTYCAAACATTATATCAAGAGTATCCAAGATGTTACTCCTTTTTCTGAGCAGCTCCCTGTAAAAGCTGTTGCTGTGTTTTCAAAATCAATAAGGTCACCYCAGCTAGTGTGTGTTTTGGATCCTAAATGGCTCTTCTCCTTTGGTATGCAGCACCTTGTACACACTTCTGCTTGTTCATTCCTTATCAATCTCTCCAGTGCAGGCAGTGCTGTTCTTTYATGGGAACTCTTTCATTGGGTTTATTTAGTCTAAAATGGACTAAAAATTTGTGCAGACACATGGCAGCTGTCTTTGAAGATGTAAAAAGTTTGCTGCAAAGGAGGGAAATGAACTGTTCTCTATATTTTCGGGGGAGTGGAGAACTAAGAACTAAGACAGCYGGGGAGATTCAGGAGAGCTCTCAGGTAAGATGTGCTAACTGCAGCATCAATAGGGCCTGAAACATTGTCTGGAGGGATTGCTGAAGCTTAACAAAAGTTCTTAAGAACAAGTTGGGTGAACACCTAAAAGGAATCGTTTATCTGCAGTTGATTCTATTTTGGGGCAAGGGAATGAGCTAGGCAATRCACTGAAATTTCCTCCTACACTGATTTCTCTGAAACTATACATTTTAAGAAGAAAGTCTTTCTACACTGAACAGAAGTCATCGACAGGCTGATAATAGTGATTCTTAGAACTGTTGGCAGGCAGGTCTAAGTTTCCCCCACCAAAGGATTTAATATGGCCCTTTATTTGAAGAAGGATTTGATGGGAGGTTAATGGTGTTTTGGTTAAGATTAGAGAAAGGATAAATGTTTTGAGGAAATCGTAAATTCTCTAATAAAATGTTAAAACCTCTGAAGAAAACAATTCTGAGACAGAATTGAAAATATTTTCAAATTATTTTCCAATATGGTGGAAAGAATCAGCTCAGAAAACTGAGATAAAGTTTGATAACTTGTCACACAATTTGTTAAGGCATCCAATATTGATTTGATTTTAAAATAGCTTTAAAATAAGTACAGTGAATAGCTCTCTGGCATGCACAGCTCCCTCTTTGACTCGAGGAGTTGAGGCTAGCTTAGACCTGACAGCTCTCTCTTAGAAGGCTGAGGTCAACTGAGATGACTTCTCTCCTAAAATACCCACCAGAATCCCTGTGTGATACTTACAGATCCATCTCTTTAGCAGCGAAAGACAGCCACACTCTATTACCATCCATAGCGATACACTGATTTATCCCAGCTGTGTGCCCAGGCAATGCATGCGTGTGAATGCAAATGTAAATATGCCTTCAGCTGACACCCAAGTTGCCTCCGGGGAGATGGGAGAAGGAAGGTAGTGACTGTGAGCCCTCTCTATAAGCAGTAGCTGCAGCCTCCTGCTCCCTCATCCCTCCCTTTGTGGTGGCAGCGGCCAGCCAGGYTTTTCAGGATGGTGCCACTGGCCAAAATAGGATGTGGAGCATGGGGTTTTGCTGCTTCCAGCAGCCAGGTATAGTGCATATAAATAAGACCATCTTGGACCTGTAGCAAAACCCCATAAGAGGTATAATCCTTGCCATTTTAGGGAATAATGAAAGTGCTGGGGATAAACGTCCCTATTATATATGYGCAGCTAATCTGTAAACATACACTGTGGTTTTCACATCTATATACACTGTCATTTTGAATTATCTGARGTCAGCAAGTATAGCAGCTTGAGTACTGGCTAAGGTGGCCCATGGATTTTCGGTAACTCTTGTGCTCCTGGTGGCTGAAGTGATGTTTAAGTATGGTTAGATAGGAAGGACAAAGTTGCCTTGAACACAAGCAGTAACAGTGTCAAATTCTCCAGGTTGTTTTTGCACTGGAAATCAGTCCAGTGACCTCAGTGTGATTGAAATGAGAGAGGACATTTCAGCCCATGTTAACAAAATCCGGTGAAGGCACTTTGAATAAATTTGTAAGCAGCGTATAGCTTCGCTGGATGAACTCCAAAGAGAGAAAGCTACATTAGTCCAGCCAAGATGYAAGGCAGTCACAGCTAAACGGTCTGACATCCTCCTCGGAGAGGCAAAAACGCAGCCTTATAACATTCCCGAGCTGSAGAAACTGAGCTGATCTGTTTTTCTAAAGATAGCCAGGGCACTTCGATCACACAGAAACATTTCTTCACTGGCACAGACATACAAAAAATTACACAGGAACAGGGCAAGAAAGAGGCAATAACCAGCGGAAACAATAGCAAAAGTCCTTGTCATGTGGCTTTTTTGCCAGCAACAACAGCAAACTTTAACAAACCATTAATTTTTTCTCTCAACCTGGGCAAGCTTAAATCGTTGTGTAGTGGCCACTCATGACACCAATGCAGGTCCAGGTCTGATTATTCATAGCTACTTTCATAACATTA
>JASVER010000055.1:6057413-6066051 GCA_030449065.1 Oceanodroma leucorhoa | reverse complement strand
CTTTGCAAGTGGGAGAATGAACAGAAATGAGAGAAAAGAAAGAAATGGAGAAAATGCTAAAAGGCTTCATATTGTTTTCATCCAACATTTGAAATTTTCAGATAGCTCAGGAAAAGAATTCAAAATTATGTCAATGTACAAATATTACAAAATCATTAAATGTATGCTTTTAAATCAATTCTACTTGTAGGATCACCAAAAGAAAATTTTAGTGCCTTGGGGGACACTSTACTAGCAGTATTTGAGGACTGGCTGGAAATATGAAACAAGCAGACATGTCCTGAACTGAATCCATTCCTATAAGATTTCCAGCCTAGGGCAGCATTCCTTGAAGGATATACATATATCTGCTTAACTATACATATGATGCTCCATCCCACTGAAGCCAACAGGAGCATTTACTGTTCATCAAGTTAAGCATTTACATAAATCTCTCTGATAATGTAGTTTAATCGAAGACCCAAGTGCTTGGATAAATCTTAGGTTATTCAAAGCAAACTTCAAAGCTTTTTACGTTCACTTAACACCAATTATTACCCAAACAAATCAAATGGACTGTATTATATGTGAAGTTTTAAATTCATAGATGTAATATTACAGTGGCTTTTTCTATTCATCTGCATCCTTTTTACCTCACTGAGAAAGGATTCCTTATTAAAGCTGGTTAAAAAAAAAAAAAAAAAAGCCAGAAAATGCCTGGAACAAAGTAACTGTAACTGTAAAATGTCCTTAAAGGCCAATTAGAAATTGCAATACTGGGAGTTTTATTACAACTAACTCCTCCTTAATTATCAATCAATGGATTCTGTTGGAAAAAAAATCTCAAATTCACAGCTGGGAAAATGATGCTAATTATTTTCTGTTAATTAAGGCTGTGCTGGGATTCAGACTTGCCATCCTTCAAATAAAGGATTGACATATCAATGTTAACATAATGCTTAGGGTCTTTTCCAAAGGCTTTATTTCTAATGGTAATAAATTGGTGCCACGTTATTTTACGTGTCTTAAGCTATCRTGCTATTACCTAACCCTGATATATACTGAAAAGTATATATCTATCTCAGTACTCGTACCGACTTCTGTTATGGAAGTTGAATATTCATCATTTTGCACTGTAGCTGTTCTACTGTGAGAGTGAAGGAGCTTTAAATCATTTGGAGCTGAAAAGAGTAAGGCTAAAAAAAATTGAATGGCAGTAGGATTCCCCAAATATCACAGAAATCAGAGAGAATAAAACACTTGAGTAAAATTCTGGACACATTATATTCAATGACGCTGTTCTCGTTGACTTTCAGAGACCAACATCTGTATTTAYTGTAGTCAAACCTCCTGTCCTCCCTCATTGCCTCCTTCATCGTGGGAGTTCCCYAAACAACAGGCTGTGAAACTTCTCRTGTCTTTTCTRCGGAAAAGGCAACCAAACTTAATTTATTAGAAGTCTCTTTTCTTGCTTGATGTTTATTCCTTATTATCTACCACATTTCTTATAACCAAGACTTATGAAAGTAAGACATAAGACGGTGGAAACAGATAAGAAGGGCGGGGAAAAGGAAAATTTAATATTCTGCCAGACACCGTTGGTATATATTTGAAATAAAGCTCCAGGTGAACTCATGCACGATCTTAGGAACGCTTGGCCTAAGAGTTAGACAAGTTTTAAAGATTTGTTAACAGTTTAAGACAAAATGGGTAAAAGGGTGGTGTTTTGTTTTGGGTTTTGCTCAGGATAAGAAATTAATGTGTCTGTTTCTGAAAGGCAGATGTCAGATAAACAGCTCCGAAAATACACACCCTATACACCAGCCCAGATTCTTGGGAACCATAATAATAAGCATTTTAAAACACCTGAGAGCCRTTGGACAGGAGCAGGCATGAGAAATAACCATGTTATCATCTCCCTCATCCCTCTCTCTAGAAAGATGTTCTGGAGGGACCTTCTGTAAATGACAGRGCAGGACAGTTCCTCCTTCCTCTGGCCTCCCTATGGAGGTTACCAACATCGTTATTACCACACAGGTAAATACTGTTTGCTGTGGGATTTAGACTGCAAAGCCTGAGCTTGTTTGACAGATGCCATGAARATGACTAAAACACCCAATTACGTTGATCATCTAGAGCATAGCACAGAGGAACCAAGAGACCGGGTGAGTGGTTCACCCATTGTACCTTAGGCATCTACGGGTTCGAAGTGTGACCACCACCTTCCTTTCTAATAAGCAGAGAGAAACAGGCACCTCCACAAGGTATTTTGTCTCACTGAAAAACAACATCTAAGGTCAAAGGTATTTTCTCCTTACGGTCTGTATTTTTCCCCCGTGACCAGAAAGTGATTATGTCTAACTCTGACTTGGATGTTCACCTTTAAGGTGTCCAAAATTAGCTGTTCCACTATTTCGAGTCTGTATGCCTGTTAAAACTCTCTTCAGCAATTTATTCAAAGTTCAGGACTGGAGACAAYGGGGCACTTTCCACTTCAGTTATTTTTCAGACCTGGAACGTTATCTTCTACTTGTGTATAATACCAATGCCAGTGGATCCACGGTTTTAAAGGCTGTTCCKGCTGTAGTGTCTGGCCACATCAGATGAGAAACCATTTCTGCTAGGCACTGTGCAAGGGACAGTAAAACAAATCCCACACCCTGTAAGAGACAGTCACAAATCGAAGATAATTCAAGAAACCAAGAGCAGAAAGATGAATCTAATGATTCGCAATCCAAAACCGAGGCCTTTAATCATCAGTAACTGAACAAAAAAGCTGTTGTGGGCACTGCGGTGTTTCTGGTGGGTGAAGGTTGAGGAAGCTGTTCTTAGGGGTCCTTGGAAACCTAAACTCTCCTAAAATCTCCTGCAGATGTTTCTGCAACAGTGAGAGCCTACTSAATGACCTAGTTGGTCCTATCCAGTCCTATTCTCCTACAAATATGAACTTTTGTTTCAAAGCATATTGAAGTCATATTTGTATGGCATAAAGAAATAACACCAAGGGATGGCAGGCAAGTTAGGACAATAGATTTAACTCAACTTTCACCATTTCTTCAAAAAGCAAACTAAATGGAATCTGGAGTGTATCTTTACATTTACCTGATCCTTATCTACCCCCAAATAAAAAACATTTTACCTATGCTACATGATTACAAAACTTTCAGCTTTTGTAATTCATTTGTGCCTTCTAGCAGTCATGAGTCATGGGTCTTTTACACTTGTCAAGTACACCTAATCCCTACCCTTCATGGCCCAGAAATCCTAAAGATGGCTGAACAAGTAATTGCCTTGAAGTGTAAAATATTTCCCACATTATTTATTATAACATTGCCTGCTAGCACCTCTATAGTTAAGGTTGTGTCAGCATTTTCATTATAAGCCCCTATTTTCAGCTGTAAAAATGTGCTTCAGGCTGGAACTAGGAACCTTAGTAATTTTTTTTTTTTACTATTTTTTAAAAATAAAATTACCTTGGACATTTTTTAAGTTATTCCATCTGCACTCACAAACACATGCACACACCCACACCCATGTCCATTTACAGCTGTATGTGCACATGTGTTAAGGAATATCTAGCATGGTATAAATATAGAAATAGATATTGTCATATTAACACATAATTATTCTTTTTTTTTCAGCTCCTGCTCATAAAAACTGTGTCTGTGTYGGAGCAATTTTAGTGATAGCACAAGTTTTATTCTGAGCTGTTGCAGTGTTCTTTTTCTAATTATTATGCAATAATAAAATATTTATTTTTAAATCTTATATTTTAATTCTGCATGGATCACATTTTCTTCAGGAATAATTCCAGCAAAAGTATTCCATCTCTGTTCCTGGATTATGAGCAAGAGTACTGACTACACTCCGGTGTTACTCCACCAAGTGCATGTCATTTAGTCCAGTATGAAAGATAACTCATTCTGTCGGGTCTTGCTTTCACATAGATCCAAGAGTAGGGTGTAAGCACCAGCGCCAAGACTTTGCAGACCTAGTTGCTGAGCACTCGTCTGCCTTTGAGGTACATCAGTTTAGACCCCAYTGCTCTTTTCCACGCCTAGTGTGGATCGTGTAAGTAGAGCTAAGATTTAACGTAAATTTTTATCAGTTTACACATYTCCTATGAATTGACTTACTGTATCTAGTAGAAACTCTCACCATAGAGGCACTACTTACAAATATCCTATTGTATACACCCTCTATATTTTATGGGTCACGGACTACATTATCAATATTCTATGCAATTTGGGATTTTATTTTGCCTTTATTGTTGCTATCGTTAGTACTAGCAATAATAAAAATAATATGACTACACAGAAGAGGGTTGACAGGGACAGGAGGAAGATTACTGTCTGAAAAATCAAAAGATTTCCTCTGTCTACTGAGTTTTGTTTTTTTAACTACCTATGTTCTCCTTGTTTTCCTCAATATTTAAAAACTAAATGAAGAAAATAAGGAGATAGAATTGTTACCCGTTGTTGGTGGTGTTTAACGAGGTGTTTCTGGAATAGATGCTAACCTTAATCCTTTCAGTATCCAACTGACCATGTGCCTTCATTCTGAAAAAGGAAGGGGAGGTTTTCACATTACTTCAGCCATGATCAATACAGTCCTCTGACCCTCAAAACGTACAACTCCAGCTTCAAGTTTTTGAATGTAATTATGTAACAAAGAAATCCATGAAACCAATAAAGGCTTGTACATTTCTATTGTATCTAAAATCCTACAGAGGACTATTTTATCCTGACCCAAAATGCTGAGGCATTTCCCGTGCGTAAGTGAGAGTTTATATCTTAGACTAAGGAGGTGTTTGTYCTCCTCTTCCTGGGTTTTGACATTGTTGAGAAAATGGCGAATTCAGTCAGGTGCTGGAGTTGGGGCACACAGTTCTCACCTTGCTACTGAAACTACCTTGAAAATCATGCAGTAACTTACTTTACAGGTAACTCCTGCAACTGTTCRGCTCTTCTTAAATTAAGTCCACCTTTCAGCTCAGTAACTGAMCAAGTAATTTCACTTGGGACCTGTAGGTCTCCAGCTCCAACCATTACCTTGTGCAGTTTTATTTTGTTCACTGGAGATTTCTTTGATATAGAAGGTGATATTTTATAAGTAGCTTACCAGAGGATGACCTATGATCCTGTCCAATCCGCAGTAGTTTAATATCTTTTCCTGGCCTTAACTGTTGTTTCAGTGTCTGCAGGAACTCTGTGTCCCCAAGACAAAATGAAAGAAGAATTCTTAGKGTAAATAATTATCAAAAGAATCACTGTTCCCAAGTCTCTTTTCCACTGCACGCTGTCGTGTGAGACATAACTAAAAGAATAGGATGGCTTACCTATTTCTTTTCATTGACTACAGATGAAAATTAGGCAGCTAGCCTACTATAATGGTATAATATTTTGGTGGTGAAGTTGAGTGATGACGAAGCTCAGACTTGGTATTTTGTATTATAAAATTCAGATAGATGAAAACGGAACAAAATGACACCCACCTAGCAGTACACCATTTCTCTCTGAGTATCATTTTCATTCTGATTTTACTGGGAAATGAATATAATGGCTGAAGTGGCTAACATGGTTTTCCTTGGAGTGTCAGACTAGATTTCCCATTTTGTGGAAGGCAATTGCTTTAATACACGAAAATAGATGTGTTTTTGTCCACCAATTTTAATGTCACGTGTTCCAAAGCTACTCTTACACTTTAATGTTTAACTTTTTTCTTTTCCAAGTATAGTTGCCTTGATCTGAGTGATGTAACAACTTATATTTGAAGAGAGAGACTCAAGGAATMAATCAGTAGAGCAGAATAGGACTGAAATCATCGCTCTTCCATGACTTATTTGGAACAGTGCTTTGTAACATTCAGTTGCATATAAAGAATGGATAATATTTATAGACTGTGACAGGTAATTCCACATCTATCACACCATACTTTCTGTGGTTAATTCAATATTTGTATCCAATTTTTTTTCCCTTTTGGCTTAGTACTTTGGAAATTTTACTGTATAATTTTTTATCTAAAGGAATTTCTCTTTACATGCCCTTTTAAATGTTATCCAATAGGTGAAAGTTCTGTGAAACTATACTGATGACATTTTATCATTACCATTTCCTTCCGCTGAATTTAGCAATATACCCAAACTCGTTGTTGTTGCAATACCCAAGACCTTCCATGTGATAGTACAGATGGATTTAAGAAAAAAGAAATAATTAAAAAAAAAAAAAAAATCTGGTTCTAATAAGTGCAGGGAAAAGAAGGTATCCTAAATTTTGAAACCTCAAAAGAAAGTTAAATTAACATAAGGRTTTTTTTATTTGTTTGGTTTTTTTCTAAAAAGATATCTCATTTCTACAGCGGTGATGAGAAATTGTGTGAACATTGTTGATGATACTCATGTATGAGAAACTGTCCACCAACACATAACAAAACAGTCATAATAAGGGGATGGCTAATGAGCTTTTCTTGTGTCTACACAGGGCATATGAAATACCTGCATTCACTTTATTGATCTGATCCTTAAAAGGTTTGTAATATTACAGTAATGTATGTATAAAATACGAATAGTGACAAGAATAACAATGTCAACAATAACAAAACCAGCAACCGCTATAAAAATATCTAAATCTCTCCACCTCTTAAACCTGCTATGGTTTTCTTTCAGGTTTTTTCAGTCCTTCCCTCCTTCAAGATGTGAGATAAAATAGGTTAGTATCTTTTAAAATTTCTTGTGGAAGCTGCAGTTCCATGTTTGCTTGATGCAGCCACCAGTGTGCTCTGAAGTGTTATGTTAAATAGCATCAGTCGGTTGTCACATCAGTATTTTCAGAAAACTGTGGGGGTGGGGAGGAACCACACCTCCTTCTGTCTTTTTTTAAACAAAGGAAATAAAATTGTAACACTCTTGAGAACTATAGGTTTGGTTTAGTATTCTAAACTCTCTGGGGAGAGAACGATGCAAAGTCGTGTTCATTGATTTCAAAATAGCTTGCAGATTTGTACCTCTCTGTGGACATGTGTCTCTTCAATGGGACTGGAAAAAGGTGCCATTGATACATACAGGAAACTATACAGGAAAAAAAATTATTAAATTAAAGCTGAAAAAAGATACTCTAAATTACGTAATGGGATGTGTTACATGTGATTCATTTTCTTGTGCAATTTGTAGATCTATGGTCACAGGATCTAATCCAAAACCTTTTATATTCAACAGGGCTCTTTCCAGTAACTACAAGTTTCAGACATATAAATTGGCACCGAAGGTTGTGTAAGCCCTACTTTGAAGACCGCTTTTTATGAACTCACTTTATTCTTTCCTTTCGACAAACACGGCATCAGAATTAGAGTGGTGGATTCGGAACTCCCTCTGCACCCGAACTTCAGGGAGCTGAAATCTGGTGCTGGAGTCCAGACTTCGTTAACAAACAATAGGAATTTTGCTACTGGCTTGAATGAAATCAAGATTTCACTCTAGAAGACTGAAACCTAGGACTTATCTCTTGGATCAAACAAGAACACTAGCCCTAAACATTTATCTTTGATGAGGAAGTGCAGTTTCAAGTCAGTTTGGGCTTTGAAATCTATGGTTCGGACTTATTTCAAAGATGAGTTCACATGATTCGGTAGGCTTTGTAATCTGTGAATTTCATGCTTTAAAAAAAAATAGCTGGGAGCAGAATTAGTATGTACAGAATAATAACAGTCCAGTTCAATTGCTATTTAGTTTGGAATGGTTGCTTTGAGAGCTTGTTGGAAAAGGGAAAAAATGCGATGAGAAGAAATATTTACTGTGCAAACTTTGCATGCCAATAAAGAAATTATAGAGAGGCTATTGTTAGGCTTGASTCTGTAATTATAATTGAAGCACAAAGATGATCAAACGCAAGACCATTTACAGTTAATCATTTTGACATTGCTTGATTTTTCCTATGAAGCATAGAATAGAAAAATCAAACAACATTATATCACAAGAGCCTAAACCTTAGGTGGTGCAAATCAACTTAGCTCCTTCACTTTAAACAGTCAAGCCACTTTGCCTCAGCTGGTGGCTTGGCCTTACATATCTTTGTTGCAATTTGAATCTGCTTTACTGGAGGGAAAAYTATAAGTTTGATGTCAACACAACCTAGCAAAGAACTTGCTGTGCAACAGAATCTATTTATAACTGTCTGCATCATTTCTCATAAATTACACAAGGAATTTAGAAACTTCTTTTCATATCAGAAACTATTTCATTATTTAGAATGTTTTTCTCTTTTTTGCAAGTAAAAGGCTAAAAAATCATTTATGCTGGGAAGTAAATTACTGATATTTCTGTCATYATTATTATTATTGCTACATTGAAATAGCACTTACAGACCCTTGATGAGACCAGTACTCCATGGTGCTAAACATATAAATGGAAGTGATCTCACCTAATGATTACCATCTAKAAGTATATTACCTAGTCGGTATTTTTTTCACCAGCTAGGCTCTGTCAGGAAACTTCTCATCTGTCTTAAGATGGGACAGGTCAGTCTGTAGATGTGGTTTTGCAGAAAAGGGAAGCCTGAGAGCAGCTTAGATGAGATATCTCATCTTTAGGAGTCTAACTGTAGGTTGGTTAAATGAGTCCCACAATCACCTCACTATCTCAGAAAAGGCACCTAAAGCATATTAA